>JAQIWG010007312.1:0-12440 GCA_034695025.1 Chamaedrilus cognettii
AGCGGAGAAGTTTTGTTTGGCAGCCGTGTGATCAGCCGCGACACCTCCTCAACCGTGGTGGGAGAGAGGACGTCGAGCTGAGGTACGGCCGCTGATTGTTGATGCTGCTGACGCGGCGTGAGTTGCGCCTTCATGGCCAAGATCGCAGACTTAACGTTGGCGACTTTTGCTACGAAGAAGTCCGCAGATCGCTGGCTCATTCCACGTTCGGTGATTTCCGCGGAGTGGTTGGTGTAGAGTGGTTGGTGTGGAGAGGTTTTATTAATAAGTTCAAATGAAAACTGTCAAAAATTTAGTGTCTTAAAAATTGACAAGTTATAAGATAAATAATGATGCTCAATAGTAACCTAGGCTAAGCATCATCTATCAATCCAATGATCGAAAAAAGAAAAAGAAAGCTACCAGCAGTTCTTCTTCCTCGGCGTCTTCTTTTTCCCGATCTTGTTTCTGGCAGTCGTCGTAGGACATGGCGACTATGGCGAGGATCAGGTTGACCAGATAGAAAGATCCGAGGAATATGACGATGATGAAGAATATCATGTGGATCGTGCCGTTCGCTCGAATCACCTTCCACCAACAGATATACATTGATTCAGATCAACAAAGTCAAACAGAGTATACTTCGCTAAAACTGCTACAGTTGCTGTTAAACTATTTATATTACCTACTATATTGTTCTACTACTCTATTATCTAAAACTACTCCACATGTCCACTCGCATCTATTACTCTAAAACTGCTCCACACGACCAATCGATCTACTACGCTAAAATTACTCTGCATGACCAATCGATCCGCTACTCAAAACTATGCCATATGATCAAACGATAATTCCTCATTATTTTTTAAAATATGTCGATTATTTGTCATTAACTGACTGACAGTTATTAAGCCCACATGAAATAGGCCATGGCCATCATTTACATATATGCAAAATCAAAAATCAAATGCAAGGAATGAGGTACCAGCTGATACAGATTCTCCCACGCGTCCTGTGTCATCAGACGGAAGGCACACAACATCGCCCATCCAAAGTTGTCAAAGTTCGTAAATCCAAAATTTGGGTTTGGTCCACCGATTTCGCAAGAGAAATTTGCGGGGCACTGCCTGTCAATATACACAAACTTGTCAAACTAAATTCTTAATACCTCATTGGTTTTGCTGCATTATAGTGAAGAAAAATGATGAAAAGGGCTTCAAAATAGCGCCATGCCCCACACACTCATCGAGAGGCTCGCTGCGTGTCGAGGAGGATGCTTGGAGTGGATGCTTTCGTAAACAAAGTTGCAATCGCAAAGTCACAAAATTCATTTTAACCAAAATATCCGACTAGTGGTTAACGATTAATAACTCCCTCATCAGTTCCTTTTGCCCAGCAGATTCATTTTGCTACTGAGCATGAACTCGACCCTGCAGTCTGATTGCTTCTTAAATTCAAAAATTATTACAAGAGAGAAAGCGGAATATAAAAAGATTCATATTTAAATCATAACAAGAGCAATATTTTTGTAGATTTGATCAGAATTTGTCAGCTTTCAAACAACCACAATGAACAATCAGTAAGGTCAACTTACAAATCGTCTCCGCACAGCTTTCCACCTTTTTCTGCTTCGAACCAGTTACCTAGGCAGAGCAACGTTTTGTTAGAAAAACATTCAAACAGCTGATTACCAGCAAATCATTTTCTAATCGTTTTATTAACTCTAGATTAATAATAGCAAACCCGGTTTAACCCTCGACTTGATTAGGGTTATAAACTATAGATTCAAGCACTCAAAATTCTTTGCGACTTGCCATTAATATGCATCTTTTATTCACACGAGAAGCGTAGCAAACATACACATAAATACAAATACGTCTTTCACAAAAAATAAGTTAAGAGTTATATCATAGCAGCGCGGCCAATACGACCACACAAAGACAGCAATGATCTAAATAGTGAGAATGGGACGTAGGCCTACGAATGGGATACAGTGGGACACGTAGTTTGTAAAATGGAAATGTTTCGATGTCATTATTGTCTCTGAGACCCTGATACAGACAAAAAAGGACAGAAAAAAGAGGCGGGGGGGGGAAGTTACAGCAGACTTACTCTCGTTGGAATAGTACTCCTCCTTCTGCTGCTTACTGGCAGCCATTTTCCACACGGGGTCCAGCACAACTACGCAGCGCTGCTTGAGGGAGCCGGCGTAGAGTTGCAGACCGACGAGCGCAAATATGGAGAGGACGAAGACGGACAGAATCATGACGTCACGCAGACGTCGCACCGCCTCCATTAAGGCACCGACTATGGTCTTGAGACCTGCGAGCAAGCATTGGCCGCGCTATGAAATATTTATAATCATAGACTCACGACCCGTTTGAGCGTCGAAAGACGTCATCCATAAAGACTACTAGTAAATGTGTACAGTCTGTCAGGCGAACTGTGAAGTGTAAGGAGCATTATAGCGATGGGCGTTTACAATTTTTTTTTTCAAGATTGTTATTAAGTATTGTAATGCAGCAAGCGGATAAAAATTATGTGTATGGTTTTCTGACCGGGAACAACTGCGACCGTTTTCAAGGCTCGTAGCACACGGAAGGTACGCAGGGCTGCGAGGTTGCCCAGCGGGAAGGCCATCGTGATATAGCTGAACACAACAAGGCCATCCAATTATTCCTTAACACACGTAGGTCAATTTTAATTATAGAACTATTATATAATGTTATATAATGTTATATAATGTTATATAATGTTATATAATGTTATATAATGTTATATATCGTTATATAATGTTATATAATGTTTTATAATGTTGCAATAATGAACTGTTATATAACAATCATATTGTGTTACAGGCATCAGTTAATATAGTCTACACACTTAACACGGTACCCGCACACCATGCTTTGAACATTGAGCAGACAAAATTACAGAACACCGATAAATAATTAGCTGGTCTGTGGCGAAAAAATCTAAGCTTAGTTATATGCTGCGCCTGTGAATGTGCCATAAATTCTTTTGAAGCTCAATCGAGCAGTCTGTGGAAAGGGTTTAATCACATATGAATAGAAACTGCAAAAGATTCAGGCGAAATGTCCTGAATACCATGTTGCACACTAGAAATCAATAATAATAAAGAAAGAAAAAATTAATACTAAATTGGGTCAGTAGGCAACAAAGAGAAAGGATTTTATCTCTCACATCTTTGCTTTAAATATAATACTGTATATTTTAATACCTCATTGGTTTTGCTGCAGTATAGTGAAGAAAAATGATGAATTAGGCTTCAAAATAGCGCCAAGGAAGCTGGAGTGGATGCTTTGCTAAGCAAAGTCGCAAGGCTGCAGTCACAAAGTCTCAAAGCCGCAAAGTCGCTCGCAAAGTCGCAAAGTGCATTTTAACTAAAATATTCGACTAAGGGTTAAGAAACACATTATCGAATTATGCATTTAGGCTAAGCTACGGCTTGCTGGATAATATTTTTGATTTAAATACACCAAATTACGTTCATGAAAGAGAAACTTGCAGAAGAATACGTACGCTAAAGATACAACGACAAAATCGAGCCAGTTCCAGGCGTCTCGGAGATATGTAAACTTAGTAAGGATGAAGCCTCGAGCTATGATCTTCACCGTGCTCTCCACAGTGTAGATACCAGTGAACGTCTCTCTGTCACAACGATTCACACGGTTAGAAGGATCGTTTCTATTTAATAACTAACCAGAATAGTCTCACTGCATGTTTAGCTTCATATTACTGCGATCGGCACAACGCTAGGTTCACACACCCAAGTTTAAATATAACACTTTCAAACACGACCAATGCCGATCAAATTGTCATATCGCTATCACCTCAATGGGGTAAAATCTCAAACTCGGTGTAATTAAAGGTGTACGCTGCGCGCGAGTGTCATATTACGACTTATGGCACAAATGAGTGTGATTTTGTTTAATTCTACAGATATTTGAATAATAATCAAGAATAAACGCATGGATATGATTTTCTCTTGTTGACACACTATCTGTTCAGTGCGTTCCGATCAGTCGGTTCCAAACCCGCATCACAGTCTAGTGATACCATTACGTAAATACACAACCAATAGGAAGGGTTGATAGGAAACTCACTCGCTCTTGGGTATATCCTGGTTGAAGGCCATGAAGACACAGTTGACGAGAATGACGACCATCACAGACAGACTAAAGCACGTACTGCTCACGCTAAAGAAATTACTCCAAGAAGCACATAGAATAAAATCATTCAAGCTTAAGACAAAGCGGGCAAGAATAATCGGTCTTGTCTTGTATCAATGTAAACTTACTCATTGACTCATCAAAATTAAGGTCTGTAAGCTAACAAAATAAAATGCTGTATTTTATTTATAGTTATATGACCATGAATAATGCATGTCAGTAAATTTAAAATCTCTAAAATTACACCGGGAAATCAAATAAGAGATGTGTTTGATGCGTAAAAACAGTTTTAGTTGTAAAAACAGTCAAATTTACACAACATGTAGAAATAACGGAGTCTTGTCCATTAATGCTAACTAATCTAGACTCATCTAAATTGAAGGTCCCTAAATTTAAATGTAAGGTTAATCCAACTGGTGATGGAAATAGTAGTAAAGGATATGGATGGGTGAGTATGTAGACGGTGATCCGACGAAGGGGGTTGAAGGGAGAAAGGAGGAAGAGGGCCTGGCCAGCGTTGAACCGAAATATTGTCTTGTCTCGCGCGACCACCATGAACGTCTGCAGTACCACAACGCAGAAAATAGTGACGGCAAAATGTAGGCTATGAATGTATGTATATTGCACTTGTAACGCACCAAAAATATGTTGTGCAAACGGAGATAAAAAAAACATCATTTGCTTGAATCGCAAAATAGTGCCATCTCGTAAAAAATACACACTCCACACATAACATAGCCTAGAGTAAATAGTTCACCATTCCTACCATCTGATTCCGATAGAACTCGTCCAAGTCCTCGATCGGCTTTCCGTAAAGTTCCGGCGGAAACTCTGCCCCCATTTTCGATGAGAGCTTAGACCCTGCCTCGAGGGCAGGGTTAGGCTTCGGTTTCTCCTCCTCCTCCGTAGCCACGCCCCCCGCCGCCTGGGCTGGCTCCACCTTTAAGGAAGCCTTGCGCTCCTCCAGCTCTTCCTTCATGCGCCGCTGGATCTTTGTGCAGGACTCTTTTGTAAAGAGGCGGAAGGATACAGCAGTGGGGGGGGGCTGCGGCTGCGGCGGAGCGATCTGCGCCGGCGCTACTTCTCTGCTGATCGTCGTGACGGGACGAGGACGCATGACGTCAGAGCTGTGACATATGGCACGTGATCTTATACTAGAGTTACATTACGCGTTTGACGTCGGATTCCACTCCATGTTCCAATCATGCATGTTCCCAAAAGACGGCATAACGGCATTCTGTATACTGGAAGACGGCAAATAACACAAAATAAAGCAGCTTAAATTAACCAGCTGTAATAGAAACATCTAACCTGTGTTAACATGGATACGCCTGGACAGGCCTGGACAGGCCTGGACAGGCCTGCCTGTAACGCATTAGAATGGACGTCAAAAACGATGATTATTATTATTACTATAAGCTTTCAAACTAGACCTAAATAAAAAAGTTCAAGCCGAATCTAATCGAACCTACCGCAACAGCGTCCGAGTTATTTTTAGAAGGCACAAACCTACTGCTGTTTCCAGTTAGGTCATCGGTACCATGTGCGCTGTCAAGCCTCGTGTCTCCGGGGCGCGTTTGCCTTCGAATTAGCCGTCGCGAGATCTAGTGTCAATTAACCTAACCCTCCCGCCCCCCGAGCCTAATGCGAGGGGGCAGACCGCTGAGCGACAATTGAGTTATCGTCAACCAAATCTCTATTGGTCGGTCGACGACTGGGGAGGGCGTTCGACGGATATACGATGATGAAAGGAGGGGGTGTGTATTTGACATTTCGTGGATCTAGAAAGCTGGTGTAAAATCGTGATTATGCTGGATTTAAGTATTCGCTGAAAATGTGCAAGAGTTTTGAATCCATGGAAGCATTTTCAATCATTTAGTCCCAGAACTAAGAGCCTGTCATGCATGTCTCCCTATCAAATAAACTCACGACCCGGGGGGAGGGGGTCACAAGTTTCAGAACTACCGCATGCATGCCTAAAAAAATAACATACAAAACGCAGGAAAATCAATACGACAAAATGTCAAAAAAAAAACTAAAAGGGGGCCGACCAATAGAGTCAGGGGTCGGGGGGTGCATCAGCCCCCCCTCCCCCACCCTTCGATAAACAACTCCCCTATCCGGCAGCCGTCCACGCTACTATTTACTAGCAGACAGTCCTTAGTTATGCGAGCGGGGCGCCGTTGATGCGATTAGGGGCGAGGGGTGAGGGCCGCGCAGGGAGGTCAGGCCAGGACAGTCACGCCCTAGGGGCGCGGGGGGCTGGGTGGGGGGAGGCATAGGAGGGGGGGGGCAAAGGGAGCTCCAGAAGGGGAAATTAACGGAAAGCACCAGACTTGTCAGGGGAGTGGGATGTGAGAAGGTTTGTCGCAGGCTCACGGCATAGTGTTAGGCCGACATTTTATTGTAGCGATTCCATGCTTTTTTAAAGTCTAACTGTGTGCTTAACTACGACCTTCAAATGAGCCCGCACACAATATGCGTACTAATTTCTTCTATCTCAAATGCTACCTCAATGGCAAGAATTAGAACGAGTAAGAATCGAAGGAACACAAAACGTAATAACAAGCGCTTGCATATTCAAATTATACAGACGTTTAGCATCTGTATCGAACGACAAGAGATTGTTCTGTATCGAGACAAATTCAATAAATCACAATAAGCTACGATTTAAAATATTGCTAGACGTTTCGCCAAGACGTACTACCTTCAAGGAGTAGGGTGCCGCCAAGATGCGCGGTGTGCAGTCAGTAACTTACAGGTAAAGCCAGCCTCGTGGCGACATTGAACGCGAGACACCTGGAATACAGACACACTTGGATCGTAACGTTAGGGATCGCACTGAGATATAGTACTGAGAGCGACAAATGAATATTGCACTGATATGACGCGCATAGCAACAAGGACAGAGCGGCGGCACTATTCATATCATAATTATTAATGATCAAGGGTTTGCCAGCTCGGCGGTAGGCTATAAGCCTAAAACGGCAAGGTAAGAAATTTTACTTATTTTAGGAGCAAGGAACAGTTATCTATGCAAAATAACCCATCACAACTTTGACTTGAGCCAAGATAATTATTCGACCTATCATCGTTACGTCTTTAACAAAAATTATGCAAGTATTTTCGACATAGAATAGCGACAATCATCGGCCTGTGTATTGTTTAATACACAATATAGATAACGCATGCATTAACGTAGCGCAAAAACCTAAAACTGCACAATTAAATATTTACATCGCCTCAAGTCCCCCGTATGGAGTCCGAAAAACAAGTTCTTTTCCTAAATAGCCACCAAGAGGGCAATTTATCTCGACAAATTGTCGTTGCAACAACACACGTTGCCGCTCGCTGCGACGACCAATCGTCAATAGTAGTCGAGCGGGCGCCCAGTCCTCGTCAGCTCTCATTGATCCAACGTGTCTTTGTGATGCGGCGACAATACGCGCTGGCCTCTAATTGGAGTCCGCATGCGACGATTCTATGCGTGGCGCACAAAGACGCGACTATTTCAGACACGCGGCGCGATCGCGGACCTGCACTGGTGCTCTCAAGCAGGGTGTCCTACTTTTGTGGGTTGTCTCTTGGGTTCAAGCCCGCTCTCAAATCCTCTTGAACCTATTCCAAATGAAATTAAGTGTGTTCCTTTTATTGGCTTTTCTTTAATTATATAGAACTGTCATCGCCGCGAAGGCAGTAGAAAGACAAATAACAACAGTGGACAGAAAAAAGGAAGAGCAAAGACAGGCAATGTGCTAAAATTAATTGTATTCAACTAATCTAGCAATTATTTAAATTATTCAAAATGTTCTTCCCAATATGCTTGACTTAAACCGCCTACTCTCAAAATGTAGTATGGTGCTTGAATGGTGTGACACCCCCCCCCCCTCTCTGGCAGTTACTTGGTTGAAGCTTGACCATTGTTAGAAACCATTCAGCAAGTCGTGCGTTTAAACTGGCCGTGCCTCGCCCCCTCAGATCTCAAATCCTGCTCGCGCCTCTGCATTCAAGACGGACTCAGACCGCGGTCTAGAGCCGCGGTCTAGAGCCGCGGTGCAGTAATTAGTTGTCGGATGGATTTCAGCATGTCTCGCTCGCAACAGAGTGCACTCGACCGAGCCAAGCCGAGTTGGATTCAAGGGCGGGCGCTGAACGCTACGGCACGATCGACCCGCCAGACAACAGTGTGCGCGAAACTTACGATTGCAAGGCAAACATTCTTGAAGCTAGAGTAACATTGATTCTTCCGACTATCTTTTCGGAAGGCTTCTTTCCGCAATCCGCCCGCAAGACCCAGTGTATCGTTTTCACGTCTTCAACAAATCCGTCTTCCCGCAAGACGCGTCATCACGCGCTCTTCCGAATACGGTCGATCTCTAGTCGAAAGAACAATTGTAACTCGGGCATAAGGAATTATTCAAGCCCAGCGAGAACTTTGCTTCGAGTTGACCGCCTCATAATTAAACCGGCGCTACTATTTGTACCTTGGAATTGATTGCGTTCACGATTGAAGCTGATATGTTCTGTTGAATGGGACACGAGCGAAATGGGTTGAGTTAAATTAACAACTAATTGATGAATTGACAGATGATTGGTTTATACTGTAGGCTACAAACTAAGTAGAGTTTTACATAATTATGCTCTGCACACTTCCTGTTCGAAACACCAAATTGTCACGCAAATGCATAATTTGACACCGATCCAGGATATTTTATAATAACATAGGGGCCTATATGCAATGATACAATTTTGATCAGTTTCTGATGATTTTTTCTGATAACCATTTTTTGGATGATTTTCGACAAAGGTCAAATTGCAAAACAAGCCGACACATAATGCCGACACATTGTAGGCTGATAACATTTCACGCTAACCATTTTTCTTAGCCATTCAACGCGTGGACAATAAATTACAAATATTATCGTCGTCGCACTCGAATTAACTAGAACGGAATATCGAGTGTAGCCCGCCGCTGCGGTTGGCAGACTACGGACAGAATGTTCTCGGAGTCGATAGGCGGAAGGGCCTCTTAGCATGTTTGCGTCGCGTGGATATGCGCCCGTACAGCGCATGAAGCGCCCTTTGGCAGAGCGCTGAACGAGTCATCTCCATACTTCCGCGCGCATAATTCGAGCGGACTTCGCCTTAGTTCGCCCTCGTAGTTCCATGGGCGCAAAAAACTGCCGCAGTAGTTGAAACTCGCAATATTGCATGATTAAAGTCAATTTGTTATAATACGAAAATGTCATGTGACGCAAATACGCAAATACGCGGTATGACAATAGTTTCCATTATATCAGTCTTCACGTTATGCTCGTGTAATAGAATGTAATTCGCATAGGTGATACTGCATACATTATAATTATGAGCATCTAAACAGTCAAGTCAAAGCCTATCGAATACGTGTACCTAACCCCCCTATCGAAGACAGGTAACCTTAAACCTACGTTTGCTTTAATTATTATGCGTGAGCAGAATTTTATTTCAGCTTGGATGGACGTTCGATTGAGGTCATCACAGCGAAGCGCGTTTTCCTGCAAGGCCCCAGGCCATGAACAGAAGATAAACCCGCTATTATTGTAATGTGACCAATTACATGCAGCGAAAAGATATGAACACGGTTCTGCTCATCAGTTACAACGTATATAGAAACCAGACGGCGACCTATATGTCACGAAGTTGGTTGCAGTCCACTTTCGATAGTTTCTGAAAGCCTGTGGGCCTCTAAACCATAGATGTCATAAAGGCTGGATTTTATTCAAGTTTGGATTTGCTGGATTTTGGGGTTCAACGATGCGACGTGCCACCCCCCTCTCTTAATGAAATCCCTACCCCGCTTTGGCAGTGCGTGAAGAAAAACTAATAGAAGAGGGGGTGAGAGGGATGAGCAATTTACGCGCGGCCTAACTAATAACAGCACAATTTTATAATGCCTGCAGTTTATTTCTTTACAAGGATAAAAAATAAATGATTCTGCTTCGATACGTTTCTATTGTCCATCAATTTCATTTTGATATGGTTATATCTCTTGCCGCTTTTTTGTTCTTTCTAATTTTCGCGTTCGTGTGCTATGATTGTTCTGGCGGCCATGCGGAAGGCAAACGAGCTGACGATCACCAGTCCTGATCGATATCGATGTTATGAATATTTAACGTAAGTAGCGTACAAGTAGAGCTGTGGGCTGTAGGCCTAGGTATAGACACGCTGTCATCAGCATGCCTCAACACGAAGTCGTGCGTCCTATACAATACTACAAGAACGTAATAAATTATGGCAATTTGACATTATCTTGACTACGAAATAGGAGACAACATACTACTTCTGCGAGCTACTTTTATTATTCTGCACCGTCCTTTTTTGCTTTTTAAGTTTGTAAAAAAAGGGAAAAAGTAGCTAATGAATATTAGCTCTTAATGATCTGACAGCATACATCGTCATTTGTCCGACCAATTTTACTTTTTATCTAGGGGCTCTATACACTTTTAGTGCACCGTCAATCAAATTTAACTATATATTATAGTTAAATCAACGATAAACTCAACAATCAACAATCAGTGCATTGTCAGTGAAATTGAATTAGTTCTCTAGAGGCCCCACTCTTAGTGCATCGTTTGTCAAATTTTAAGCACTCATAGGACACGTCCGTCCTGAACACTACATGTACAAGTTCCTCAAGAAATGCAACACAATAACGTTATTTTCGAGTTTACTATCGCGAACTCTTCGTTAAACGATGGATTCTCTCAAATCCTTCAGCTTTATATGGAATCAGTCTTGCACTGGTAGAAATGATCTACAGTTAATAAGACACTAACCATTTAGGCGACAATTTTTTTTCCGATAGTTCAGCGTCACAAGAGTCCCCATTATAGACCGCCTGGCAACAAAAAACGAAAGTCGTTCGCAGAATTGTCGCAATTTGCTGCGTCTTCTTCGGGTCGTCAGTGCGGTCTATTGGTCAGCGCAATCAAGTCACTTACAACTAGAACCTCTGTACTACAGTTCTGGCTGCTGCTGGTCCCTAGAGGGGAGTGTAGTCGTCGACTTCTTATACTCTAAGCGCAGTATATTGACGACAGAGGGTTACCGTGCAATACCAACCGCTGGTGTAATGAGAACGATTCTACAATTATCTGAATCGATAAAACCAGATCTAATAATGTACACTCGAATAAAATCACTTTACGCTGCTAAACTTTCTATTAATCACGAAGCAGACACAAATCAAATTAAACCGAATACTAGTTCACATTTCAAGGCCCGTAAGAGATACATGGCGAGGCCTACACTGTCATGCTTTTAAAGGCCTTTTATTTGACTTAAATCTGTTTTGTGGGTTTCAGCGAAACTTTTTTATTCGTTTCACCCGTAAACTAAATTGTCAAATAGCCTATAGGCTGCCAAGATACGCGACAATATTGCACGTAAAACTAGACGGAAGCACAGTACCTGTGCATAAACGGCGTGCGCGCACACCCCCAAGAGTAGATAAACACAAATTTTGAAATTTACTGCAGGATTTACCCATTTTGGAAAGATCAGGCCAACATCTACAACATGAACACAGAACACATTTTCTGTGATGCAGAAAAATGGAAAAAAAAAACTGGCGTGGGCTCCAGGGGGCACAGTTAATTTTATACAAATCCAAGCGAAACTATCTAATCAGGGCTTAGTGCAATGTTGCGTAAAAAGTTTCAAAATCCGTTCAGTGGCGGCTGAGTAATTGTGGCGCAAATGTTTAGCCCCCCCCCCCAACTTTTATAAAAACCGTTCGTCCACCTTACGTATCAATATTTTGTTAAAACGTGTATAGGGCGTTTTTTAGTTAATAGTAAGTGGAACAATCTGGTGCAAAAAGGGTGCAAATCGGACCGATAGTAAAACAGTTACCGCGATTCATGCAAAAGTGCGCGCGGTGGCCCCCCGGACACCCCATATGTTCACAATGAAATTTTTTCACTGGAAACATTTTCGTTAACGGGAAAAATGTTTTGACCTTTATTCTAGACTTATAGGTCAGGAGGCGAGTCTCCGGGAATGCGCCAAAGATCCGTAGGAAAAAAAAAAAAAATGAAGATAAAAAATAAAGGTACCGGGACGAAACAATACGGCGTTCGCCTATCGGCGCGCGCCGTAAAAAATAATAAACTTCGCAAAGTGAGACATTTCAGTGCTTCAAACATTCCACATACAGACTCATAGATACAGACTCATAGATACAGACTCATAGATACAGACTCATAGATACAGACTCATAGATACAGA
>JAQIWG010007313.1:0-12440 GCA_034695025.1 Chamaedrilus cognettii
TATTTTCTTTTTTATGCTGTCCACATATCATTGTCCACTACTGTAATATGTGAACGAGCTCTTTGCGCGATTCGGTTGCCTTTCAAAATTTGAATCAGCACCCCCTCCCCCCCGCCCCTACGCTTTCGAGTTGTTCACGGAAAAGAAAATAAAAAATGTTAAATCATAGAATAACGCCTGAGCAGAGCGAGGTTTCCAAGCTAAAATTAGATAGGGACCCCAAAAATATCAGAGATACGGCACGTACGATTTTTATTTTTTATCCGAGGAAAATGTACAGTCAGTGTTAATGGCAGCGAAGTTTCACTTCTAATACTTACGACTCCTTTGTCATCTGGCGGATTCAATAGGGCGACGCATTGACTTCCGAATAAATGGATGATTCGTATTAAATATAGCAGCCATCAGGCCAACGATGGCGATGTTACAAATGTAAACAAATATTGTGATTGGACGCATTGAGATCGTGACCCTGCCAACATCCCAGCATGCACAACGTGCGCAGCTCATCCCATAATGCAATACTCCGAAACAACCCACAATGCAAAGCAAATTTTTTCAAATCAAATTCAAAACTAACGGATTCTTATTTGAAACCGGTTATTATCTGTTGCGTGATTTTGTTACGTCATATTTAAATAATTTATAATGCTTGAAATAACAAATATTTGACAACTTTGATGACATTTCTTGTAAACAAATTATAGGCCTAATTATTCAATATCACATATCTTTGGTTTTTTGGTAACTTTGGTGAAATTGGTACCTCGGATACAGCCTTAACCTAGATAGATTCATGGCCTTGAAAGGTCAGCTACTTCGTTTTAGAGATTACAGCGACAGGCCTTGGGGCAGCGTAGCAAACCGGAATTGGATGGGTTGCCTTAACTCCATGTAAAAGATCTCTGCCTCGTTACCTCAAGGTCCATCACTACAGGCGGTAGAATGATGGACATATGGGGATGAAGGGGGAAGGGCTTGGCCCGCAGGCTAAACAATTACAAACCGTCAACAATTTACTGACAGGGTTATGACCCTTTCACACTCAATCACAATAATTAACAACTATTACCCATAATACAAATCAACTTCCGTTTTTACCAAAAAATGCTTCTTTTGTGATCTTGTGCAGCTAATGCATGCGCCCCCTAGGCTTGTATTTCTGTGCGTTACCATGGTAACTTTGTTACGTCGCTTATTTACATCAAGAACTGTTACAAGAAACACAGATGATCAACGCGTATATGTTAATGTTTAATTAGTTTATTATGTTAGGTTATTAGTTTATTAGGTTGGTTATTAGTTATGTCAATCAACGCGAATTATGTTGATATGTTACGTACTAAATTTGCTCTTCTTTTGTAACACAAACAGCTAGTATAACTGCCAGCCGTGAGATTAAATATTACTGCAACTTCAACTTCACTACGGCACTCCACCCTAACGGATGATTATTTGCAGTGCGCGCGGACAAAATAACCCCACCCCAAATTTTTATTTAATTTAATTTTTTAATTTGAGGTCAAAACCATCTTGAATTCAGTCAGAGATGACTGTTCCAAAGTGGTTTGAGGACAGTATTAAGCACGACAATTGTGCAGCTCGGTGGCGCAGTGGATAGAGCGTTCGTCTCTCACTCGGAAGGTGGAGTGTTCAAATCCTCTCGCTGCCGGCACCGGGTACTAGCCTTGAGCACGCTATTCACGTGCACATGCTTTGGTTCACTCAGCCTATAAATGAGTCGCAGGCCTGTTTCTGCGAAGGTAACCACACGTGCTACGTAGCTCTGGTCACGCTACTAGTGCAATGGCTATCAAGCCGTGTGAGGGGCTTAAGGCCTAATGAAAGGAGATGAGCACCGTGCTAATCTCAAAATGAGCACGCGACCCTTTACCCTTGTTACGACAATGGCAAAAGCAAGGTGCGGTAGTTTTTGTTTAAAAATATTAAGCTTTCTGGTACTGAGTAAATTACAGGATGAAATAATATTGATAAATTTGAAATTTTGGATACAAGAATACAATATGAAGTTGAGGAGTTTCTACTCCAAAATTTCACCATACATGTAATAATGGTCCAAGATGTTCTGAGTCTGAATATTTAACACCAAATTTCCCCGAAACGACAGCTATTTTATACAAATTTTCTAAGCAGCTTAACGATAGCCTATAGGCCGACTGTTAGCAAGCTGATAATATACATTTTCACTCAGCGTGCATGTGTAACATGTTGGTGTGACCAGATGCAAATTAATTCGTTAAAATTACAGTCGCCGAAATTAAGGTTGCTCTAATTTTAAAATATGTTAATGACAACCATGCGTGTGCCCATTATCTTGCAAAATTTAAATCATTATCCTAATGTCTATTAATCACTATTACTCATCTGTTCTCTAGGGAACATATTATAATAGACTGTCTTTTAAAAGATAAATTGTCCAGGCGGAAATGAAGGAAGGCAGGCCAGTCAGTAGGGGCAGGCGTACCCCTGCAACACCACCAGGCGGGAGACATGCAAGTCGACTGAAGGTCATGTTGAGTGTGTCAGTGACCCTCGAGTCCTTCAGTGCGGTCTGTGAGGGAGGAGTGGCCAGCACTATTGCGCAGCTCAAGGGTACGGCTGAACTGAGCACAGGCATCCCCACCGAGCTCCAGCGACTGCTCTACCTTGACGAAGGTTCGCTGCTTCAATTTATTTCAGGGAAAGTTGGAAAGAAAACCGACATTTTAAAGTGATCATTGTAGGGATGGCATACTGTAATAATTCTGTGCTAATGAATAACTTTTATTCATCTAAAATTGGTAGCAATCTCATGACACAGAAATAGCAAACAAAAGAAATAAATGACAAAGATATGAAAAAATGAGTACAAGAGACTAGTAAATATTAAATAACTGATTATGATTTTATTAAGCACGATAATATTCAGTTTAAGCAAATAGTCAGTCCTTGTTCTGATATCCAGTCTCAGCGAGGAGAGAAATCTCACGTAGATCAAAAGGAATGTCAGAGGACTCTCAATATTCAGTTTACTGTTTATGACCCTTGCTTTGGCTTTGTGTGTTGCGCTCAATATGAAAAATTGCATGGCTCACTTGCGGTAAAACATGAAATTTTCACGTGCACGTAATTGTGGTATATCTAGTGAATCAGTTAAACTCGAGAAAATTATCTGCGCGAAAATAAAGCTGCCGAAGCTATGTAATGAGGCAGGCCTCAAAACACGAAAATGAATTGCAGAAAAATTTCTGATAGGTAGCATTGCTAAAATTGAATACAGCTAAAATTTCCTGTTTTCTGGAAATTGGCAGTCCTGTGCTCAACATTAAACATTATATGGCTCAGTTAATTGGCAGCCCCTTGTGCTCGCTGTCTGCAGGGGACTTGGTAGAGGCGAGAACGCTGCGGTCCTATGACGTTGTGCCGGGGGCGTGCTTCACCCTCGACGTGTGGAGTGAGTGGCGCTCTCTGGTGGAGGCCGTCGTCGCTGGAGATGAGGCACAGGTTCCATCTGTCACCTTCCATCTAACTTCTTCTTCTATTGCTATTGATTTTGATTGATTGATTTTGTATTGATTCTATTGATTTTGTTTAAGTTAAATTTGCCAATATGCTTCCAATTAAGTTTTGACACTATTGACATCTCAGGTCAAGGGTCATTTATTATTCTGATTGGCGACTGGAAGGGCACCCGGCCATAAAAGCTCCGCTCCAATATAAGCATCTAACCTGTGTTAACACGGACATGGCGTTGCACGCTTGCCTGTAATGCCTTGGAATAGACGTCAAAAATGATGAATATTGTAAATGTAACTTTGGTCACAGTTAGTGCTACAGTTTGGGATGTCTGACATATCATAAGTCTACTTTATTGTGAGACATAAGTGCTCAAATGCAGGGTCCCAGGGCTGCAGAGGTTGCCAATGAAATTGGTATTTATATCTAACTGCACGATGCGCTGCAGATGTTGAGACAGCGTGACATTTATAATGTCCAATTAAGAGCAGTTGTTGAGGCTGGGGGTAATACTGTATCTAATCAGTTATTACACGGTGCCCTGCAGGTGCTGAGACTTGGAGTGACGCCTGACAGTGACTACAGTGTGCCCTGCATGGACCGGTTTTCTGCCGAGGCCCGGCGGGAGTGGTTTGCTCGTCGCGCGTTTATGGCGCTGTGTATCGCTACACATCGCGCCGACGAGCGCATCTGTCGGACTCTGATCCAGGCCGGTCAGACGTCCTGAGCACCCTTCTGCACTTACTTCTTTTCTTTTTTGCTTTTCTACTTTTCTCTGCACTTGCTTCTGTACTTCCTTCTGCACTTACTCACTGCAGCTTATCTCTCTGATCAAATTTTATAAAATATTAATAATATCATGTCCGATGTGTTATGTATTATGTGTTATGTATATATAACCAATTTATATAATTATATATTATGTGTAATATATATATATATATATATATGTAATATAATATTGATAATATTATAGCAATATATACTAGTTTCTCATCTACCTCTAATAATACTGTAAATGTAGTTTTTGTAGAATGTTATTTTGGCGGTTTTGCCTCTTAAAAATTTAGCTACACTTAATTTGAGCGTTTCTTTGTGGACTGTCAATTATATACATAGTATGGCTGCTGCTGCTTTATTTACACGCATGTACATGTAATTTTTGGAGTATAATTCTGCGGACTCATTTTTGCAAGTTTTGCCGATTCGTGAAATTTGCTGAAATTTCATACGCGCCAAAATTTAGTCTCTGTGTCTTATGGTATATTTCAAGGTATTAAGACATACATATATGAAGGTGTGAATGCATAATTTAATTGCTCTGAAGTGGATATTGCTTAAGGATACTGCTCAAATATTGCTCAGGAGTGGATGCATATATTGCTCTGAACGAATGAAATTTTTTGCATATATTGCTCAGAAGTTGATGCTGAAGTTGAAGATATGCTCAGGAGTGGATATGTATTTTTTGCTTGGTTGCGAATGTGATGTGAATACGATGTGTGTTCAGGTGTGGACGTGATGTGTTCAGTTGTGGACGTGATGTATTCAGGTGTGGACGTGATGTGTTCAGGTGTGGACGTGATGTGTTCAGTTGTAGACGTGATGTGTTCAGGTGTGGATGTGATGTGTTCAGGTGTGGATGTGATGTGTTCAGTTGCGGATGTGATGTATTTAGGTGTGGATGTGATGTGTTCAGGTGCGGATGTGTGTATTTTGTTTGGTTGCGAATGTGATGTGAATGCGATGTGTGTTCAGGTGTGGACGTGAATGCTAAGACGGCATCGGGCCGATGTCCAATTCATATCGCGGTGATGATGGGTCATGAGGGCATGCTCGGCTGTTTACTAGAAGCAGGTTGGTACCATTTTATACCTTTTAACGTGTAGATCTTCTTGCCATAGGCTATTGGCAACGGTTTTACTGACCAAATGATTGTTAAAATTGTAATTATGATTTTGATTTTTTAGCATTAGGTGTTGTGGAAACAAAGAAAATCAGTCTAGTCTCTAACGTTAATGTAGCGTCATTAAGTCTGACATCTTATGTGAATCTCTTTCCTGTTCTTCTTTGACACAAATCAGTGGTGGTTCTTGGGGGAGGCAGGTGGGGCTTAGGGGGGATTAGGCGGTTTCAAGCTTTCCCCAGTTTGATTTAAGCCAAATCCATTGAAGTCTTAAGTTGACGGTATAAGTTGGGGGTTGAGAAGGTCAAGCCCTTCCTGTTTGGGTTTTGAAGCCCCCCCAGTAGTCAAATCCTTTCAAGCCTCCCTTCATTTGGTTATGGAAGTCTGTGAAAAACTTGATTTCTGTTACACAATGAATAAGAAGTGTTGAGCGCTGTGAATTGAAAGCTAAAGTTTTCTGTCCGCACACCCGCCCTTAGTCGGTCGTAAGTTGAGCATGTGGAGAAAAAATTTCTCCAGCGGGCTGAGTCCTCTTGTGGAAGGCCGTTGGCACAAGTTGAGTGATCTCTGCAGTGACACTGGTTGCGATATGTGCGCTGTGCTGCGATAAGCTGCGATGTGCTTGCTATGCTCTGGTGTGCTGAGATGTGCTGTGAGGTGCTACGATGTGTTGCGATGCGCTGCAATGTGCTGAGATGTGTTGCGATGTGCTCTCTGTGCTGCAATGTGCTGAGATGTGTTGCGATGTGTTGCGATGTGGTCGCTGTGCTGCGATATGCTGCAATATGCTCGCTGTGCTGCGATGTGCTGCGCTGTGCTGCGATGTGCTCGCTGTGCTGCGATGTGCTGCCATGTGATGCGATGTGCTGCACTGTGCTGCGATGCGCTCGCTCTGCTGCGCCAGGCGCTGACATGAAGGCGACAGACGCCGATGGGCTGACTGCGGCGCTGCTTGCCAAGAAGTTTGGTCGCAAGGGCTGCGAGCGCCGCCTCATCCAGTTTGCCTTCAGCGAGCGTGCGCGCAGCATGCGACCCAAGCAGCACGCACTCTTTGCACATCAGTACTTCGACTCCGCACTCAAACCCTTCCTACAGGCCTGTTCTCAAGCCTCATTTGGTGTTTTGTGCTATTTAAAGTCATGCTTGTCTTCTTACATATATATATACACGGTGTTCCAAAAAAACCGGAACTGCTCGGTTATGGTTGTGTATATTCATCAATAAAGAATGAAAGTGTGCAAAATGTTAACTTGTTTTGCTCTCAGTTATAGTCAGACATCTAAGCTCTCCAAATTCGGCGTTTCAAGGTGTCTGCCGTTAGCATTGATGCGAGCGCACAGAGGTGTACAGAGGTGCCACAGCCACACAGCGTTATCGATAACGCACTTATTGAAGGCGTTCAACGTTGTCACTTCCACGGCAGAATTATTGTGTGCTGCAATACAACAGCTTTCTTAATCATGCATCTTTCATCTCCAACCAAATATAATAGTTAGTGCTAATTGCATGTCTAAATGACAAAGTTGTAGACAGTTTGAAATCTGAGACTGTCCTATAGCAGCTGCTGCTCGGCCTTGCGTGAGCGGTGTGTTCGCAATATTAGTTTACAATATTCTGCTACAAGTACAATTGATGTTTATTCCGCAATACTTAATTTTTAATCTCTGTAAATTTTATAGAAATAATTAGCATAATGGCAACGCTGCTTTGTTTAGCGATAGAGGTTCCGGTTTTTTTTGGAACACCGTGTATATGCGGTACCTACATCCTCATTATATATCCTCCCGGTAAGTGGCTACAAAACAAAAATGTCTAAAATGTCCTCAACACCTCCTGACAACCTTCTCAACTCTCTGGCAGATGTTTATTCTCCCAGCACCTGTTCAGCACTGTTTCGAATAGATCGAATAAATTTTTCCTTTCATCATTAGTATTGTAGGCATACTAATCGGCATTCATCCTGTCCTAATGTTTATATACGCGTTGCGTGTTGATGGCCTATAGTTGTGCCATAATAGATTTGGACTGCTACGTAACTTCATTTCTAACCTAAACGTAATCGTGAACCTTACCCAATCTTCGTTCTAAAATAGAAATTGATTTAAAAGTAAGACTGGCAGAAAAGGTAAAAGTGAAAGTAAAACTGGCAGTAAAATCAAACACCCATGCGATAATGTATATTTCATTGTATCTCAAGTATTTCACATATTTTGTTATATAGCGCGTAATATTTATTTATATCGCGCGTATTTAGTTATGTCAAGCATATTTTATTATATCGCACAATTTTTTTTCCAGTGCGCCTTTCTTCGTTTCGAATATATTTCGTTATGTCGCGCATATTTCATGATGTTGCAAATATATTGTTGTATTTCGCATATCATACATATTTTATTGGATCGTACGCATTAAAATATATCCCACATATTTCATTAAGTCGCACATATTTCACGATGTCGCATAATATTTAATTGTATCACGCATCATAATTACATGATCGTATGTCACATTTTGCATCATGTCGCATACATGTGTTGTTGTACTGTTAGCCCCTTGCGAGGAAAAGGTGATGCCCCATTTCACCAGCTGATGGTCGCTGGTGGTGGTTTCACCGTATCAGGTAGGTATCATAGGAATACTTGTGGCTGGCGAATTTAAACCACCCTTGCCAAAGGGTGCACGAAGTTACTCTAAATTTTCGCCGCGGCCAGGATTCGAACCGACAACTGCCGCACTCGTAATCCAAGACCGCGACTTAGACCACTTGGCCACAACGCTTTGTGCTGCCCTATGGTGGCAGCAGGGGCAGGGCTGCCAGGTCGCATACATGTATTTCATCATAGCGCACATATTTCATTATATCGCGCATATTCTGTTATGTCGCACATATTTCACTATATCGCACATATCCTATTATATCGTGCATATTTCCTGAAGTTGCGCGCGTGTGTGTGCAGAGCGACCACGCTCAGCTCTACATGCAGCAGCTGTTGCCCCCTGGCGAGTTTGAGGGGACGAGCCTCGGCGCGCCACGGCGCAGGGTCAAGTTGCCGGGCAGCAGGGCGGCGGCGCGGGGCGAGCAGGGAGAGGGGGAGGGGGCGGAGGGGGCGCAGGCGGGGGGCGTGGAGCCACTTGGTCTGTTGTTAGTTGCGTTGCCGGGGTGACACGGTGATTAGGATAACGGGAACCAGTAGAATGATTATCATAACTCCACCACTTGCCAATCGATTTACATGAAACTTGAAACAATAATACCAGAGAGATTTGCTATTATAATGAATTCATAGTTTGTGTTCAAACTGTCCACCATTAGTTGCTACACACGTGCGAAGACGGCCACGCCATTGTTTGACTGATGCGTCAATGACATGCTGGTCCAGCTTTTCCCACTCATCCACGATGCGCTGTTATGTTTAAAAGCGAAATGTAAGGAAATTAAGATAAATATTTAACGAGCAGCGGTATAATATCATAGGCCTACGACGTTATCTACTGGTTCCTGTCTTCCTGAATCACCGTGTATATATTCGTTCACGCGCTGCATTCAAGGCTGTGATTTATAAATCATACCGGTATTCTTTTATTAGAATACGACGTAGTAAAACCTTATTTTTTTGTCATGTAATATGTTAATGTCCATGTCTTAACACAGATTTAGACGTTTGTGCCCTGATGAAGACCTCTGGAGCAGGATTTTACGACTGGATGTCGTTCCTGACAACAGCCAAATAAATGATCACACATATTTCATTAGGTCATCCTTATAAGATGAGTAACAATAATGAGTAATGACTAAAATGACATCATGTTAGTTATTTATTATTTGGATATGACGTATACATGTATATCGGAGTGTCAGCTGTCGTGAAGTCTAGACCAACTTATTGCTTCTATTTAAGAGAAGTGCACAGAGAAATAAGCAATAGTATTATTTGCTTTCTCTCTTTCTGACCATGAACATTACATTCTGTTGCTCTTTACTTACTCTTTTGTTTCATTGGTTCAGTTAACGTGTCGCTAGGATGCGAGAACTCTGCTTGTCTCTGCTGGATTGTCACTACGAGACTAGGAGTGACAGTGGACCATCGATCAAGCTCCGTAGGCCCCTCTCAATAATGTCATAACGACAATCTCTCTGGGCCCCCAATGACCGCTGTGCCTATGTGCAGATGGCGTCAGCGAGGGTCTGTCGACTGGGCGCTCTGACCTCACAGCAGATGGTCTCGCCACTCCACACGGGTATATATTATACTACATACATCACTCTCTGGAGTCAGGCTGAAGTGCCTGCTTGCCTTTCTGATCTCACGGAATCTCACTCAACAGTCTGAATACTTGAGTTTTTCTTCAGGCTTCTCAATTTAGTACGTAAGCAAAATTTTCTGAATTCTCTCCCCGGCCCCCTGTAGGCCTACACCAGCGTACCTTTTTGACCCTTCCCTGGAAGTACGTACTTTTTAATCCTGCCGCCCATCAAACAGATATCGGCTAACTCTCGCTCTGAGTATCGGGGTCTATTTAACTCTCACTAAAAGAGACTTGGTGACTTGCTGTTTGATGCAAAAACCAAGGTATAATATGAAACTGTACTATGATAGCAGTCTAAATACAGCTGGTACTGCAACTGTTGGCTACAAATAGCTTACTATTTTGGAGAATTATGCTGCCTGTCGCTGTTGGATTTTTTCTGCGTCCCCTCCCAAAAAAAGTGTCCGCACATGCTGTCACGATCCTCTGCTTTCCTATACATATGCTGGATACGCATCCTATACGTATGTTTTAGACCTTACCCCTGTGTGAATGTAGGCTACTAAATGGACAGGCCCTTAGCTTAGAAGTAGCCAGAGAGGAAAACGAGCGCGGCAGGGGAGCAATTGCCCCCTGCCTCACACCGGTACACCAGTGTCTCGATCACAAGGGCTGCAAGGTAAGTATGTTTGGTTGCAGGCGAGAGAGGAATGCGCTGGCATCGTTTCGTGACTGGCTGGCACGCACCGAGGGTCATCCGAGCGGCGCCGGCACGGCTGGCGACCTTGGGTGAGTGCTGACCTTGGGTGAGTACTGACCTTGCGTCGGTGCTCACCTTTGGTGGGTGCTGAACTTGGATGAGTGCTGACCTTGCGTCGGTGCTGACTTTGGGTGGGTGACCTTGGGTGGGTGCTGACATTGAGTGCAGGGGCGCTGGCACAGTTGGGCTGTTGGGGGGGGAAAATGCCAATTTTGTGCTCAAAATTTGTGCTTTAATTTCTTTAGGGGTCAAATAAATTTTCCACTCCAGTCTTAACACGTTTTCCCTTTGCTGCAGACTTACGATCAGGGGGAGGATGTTGACATAAAATTTTTGAAGCCATTATGTATAGGAGCCATCAGATAGCTGAACTTACATGCTGCAGCTTGAAATTATGCAAGGGCTAGACTCCCCTACTGCCCCTCAATTTTTTTGGGGGGGGGCAAAGTCACCGAAATAAGTTTTTTTCACAAATTGACTTTCACCCGTGCCAAGGAGATTGCCTGACTGTGAACTAAGCGTGGGGTGTACCAAGCGTTGTGGTTGTAATGCACACACCGGTGTGTACTAACTGCACAGTTACAACAAGTCTCACTCGGCGCGCAGCTCCGCTCGCAATCCCGCCTCGCCGCAGCAGCGCCACCCAGCGAGCCCCAATCTCCTGCCCCCCCTCGCCCCCACTCACCCCCCCGCCCCTCCCTCGCGCCAGGCCGGGCGTGACGTCAGTCGTGACATCATCGATGCCGTGATAGAGCGCAAGTTGGAGGAGGAGGCAGTGGGGGGCGTGCGCGGGCTACCCTACGACCTGTGGGTGGCGCTGGAGGGACGCACAGAGCTCTATGAGGCCGTCAGGGACCGGGGCCAGCTGGGTGCCCTCGTACACTTCTAGGCAGTGGGAGGGAGGTGGGTTGCTGCCCTTCGACCTGTGAATGGCTCTGCAGGGGCGCACGGAGCTCTACGAGACCGCCAGGGTCCGCGGCCAGCTGAGTGTTCTCGCACACTTCTAGGAAGAGCTGGGGCGGGGGGGTGGGGGACCGTGAGGGACCGCGGCCAGCTGGGCGCCCTGCACTTCTAGGCAGGGGGGATGAAAAGGTGGGGGGGGGATGGGGGCAGAGACCGCGGCCAGCTGGGCGCAATCGTGCACTTCTAGGCCAGCGGGGGGGGGGGGGCAGGACGCCGGAACAGAGAAGGCAGGCGGCGGAGGTGGCAGGCCCTTCCTCCTTTTACATGAAACGTCCAATTTTTAGCCATAATTTGTGACGTTTTTGGTTGAATGCCCCCCCCCTGCCATTGGGACCTTCCGGCGTTCCTGGGGAGATTGCTCCTCGGGGAGATTGCACCCCATCCAGTACCAGGGAATCACTCGGAGAAGGGGGCCCTCATCCTCTTCTACAAAATGACGGTTAGGGGTTAGCACCCTATCCTTAACTAGTGAGTTAGTTGATGTAGGCGTGACATCTTATCCTGAACTAGTGAGTCAGCGGGGAAGGGAGGGGAGGGGATGGGGGGGTAGCACGTATTTTGCACTACTAATTTAAGGCAAGGGTGGTAGTACCCCATCCTGCACAACTTTATGAGAGGGGAGGGGGTAACAACCATTGTGACATCCAGCACACATCCAGTCCTACTGAGTTAGAGAGAATTAAGGGGGGGGTCAGCACCCCATCATATACTGCTGAATCAGAGTGGCATCTATTCTGCACTATTAATTCTGCCTAAAAAATGTAAGCTAGATGATTTTGGGTCTAGTAAACTTTTGGTTTGTTGAACTTTTGCTTTGTGCCGCAGTTTAGCTTTGATATTATTATGAATTATTTAGTATAACAGTCAGTGCATGTTAAATGTTAATATACAGAGTGAGTAAAAAAAATATAATCCCCTTGCAATATCGCGATAACTCAGTCAAAATGCAAAATATTGATTTCATATTTTCAGGGATTGGAGAGGAGATAATTTGCAACAAGACTGCCACATTTCATGCGAAAATATTGTTTAGTTTAAAAGTTACGA
>JAQIWG010007314.1:0-12438 GCA_034695025.1 Chamaedrilus cognettii
GCTGCACAGTGCACGCTGCACAGTGCACGCTGCACAGTGCACGCTGCACAGTGCACGCTGCACAGTGCACGCTGCACAGTGCACGCTGCACCGTGCACGCTGCACAGTGCACGCTGCACAGTGCACGCTGCACAGTGCATGCTGCACAGTGCACGCTGCACAGTGCACGCTGCATGCTGCACAGTGCACGCTGCACAGTGCACACTGCACAGTGCACACTGCACAGTGCACAGTGCACACTGCACAGTGCACACTGCACAGTGCACACTGCACACTGCATAGTGCACACTGCACAGTGCACACTGCAAAGACGTAATACATTTAGTGCACAATATTCCGAGCTGGGCATGAAGTCGATGAAGTTCAAAGTCTGACAAATAATCTAATTCACCAAATAATCAGCTTCATAAGTCTTAAAATAAAGACATTTGCAAATCGTTAACCTTGTTATGCAATCAATGCATATACAAAAACATGGTTTATTACCGATAGTGTGAATGTAACCAAATTCATGCGCTTCAATATTGGCCTACAGACCTAAAGTGAGATTTAAGAAATAAAACGTATAAATATTTAAATATAATCTAAACTAACCTCCTCTTTATCATGCAATCTGTCAATGTTCATGTTTTCACACAGGTTTACACGTTTTCGCCCGCCCTAATCAGGACTGCTGGAGCTGGGTTTTTACGACTGGATGCCCTTCCTGACGCCAACCAAATAAATAGTTATCCGGCACGGGGTTAGCAGCTAGCGACACTTGTGTGTTTTACAGCCTTGCTGGGTTTCCTAGTTGCCGGCGCGGGGACTTGACTGTCCTCATCACTCAAAGTCCGACGCATCAACCACTACACCACAGCGCCTCGCTAAATAAAATCTGTGTATATAAAGCTCCTACAATCTGCATATCTAAGCTCTTATAATTATAATGGTAATCCAACAAACGTCGTTTAGCCTTCATACGCAACCCAAAAAGCTTTTTGCAGCAATTAACAAATGTACAAGTGCATAAGCAACGCAATCCTATGTCGCTTTAACTTACTGGACAATAAATCTTCACCTCAATTTTATTAATCAATTCAAGTCATGACCATGATGCTGTCATTTACAAAATGCACGATATAACAATCACAACAATTACGACACATTGCTCACGCTTCAATAGTGCGATTCTGACTGTACAATGAATGAAATGTCATGCGATTTGATTTTTAAATGGACTTCACGATAACGGTCCATCAAATAAATAACATATTAACTTTAACTTCTCTAATTCACTCCACCCTAATGGATAATAATTTGCAAATAAAGTAAATAAAGATGGCTGACCAGTCATGGACTTGGCGCGACAATCTCCGTCGATGTCGACGTGGTTGTCGACACAGCCGCCGCACGGGGCGGGTGGCAGATGCACACAGTAGCGCCCCTCGCGGTAACACGCCTTCACGCACTCCAGCTGAGAGAGCATCGGTATGTCTGCAACATACCACCACACTGTGTGCTGCAACTGAACGCACAAGCGGCGTAGCAACCTGGCTAGCCTACACACAGATGTACACACTATAGACTGAGCGTCCTTGCTTGTAGTGATAACAGCCTGGCTACAAACAGAAGTACCACTAGATACTACACGCTAATTTAAGACGCGTAGTATCTAGTGGTACTTCTGCGCCACTATACTATTTGTACTCATGTTTTACCTGCCTTCCAACTTGGGCCGAGAAATTACGCCAAGAGTTATTGAGGAATGTTTCGCTGCATATTTAATCAGACTATCATTAAGAACCTCACAAAAAAGCAATCGCGTTCTTCCGATTTCCCTAATTTTTACCTTTTGTCCGATTTTCCGCATAAATCGTTTTTTTTTAACATTTTCCGCATTAAACTGTATATTTTTTCATTTTGGCGCATATTTCTGCATAAATGTCATTTTTTTCACAAAAAGCTGCTTTGAATTAGCTTATTTTTAATGACCAGTAAGGCCCCTAAAAAAAGGATCGCGTTTTCACGCGTTTTTTTCAATTTCTCGCACATCTAACTTTTTTCCAATTTTTCGCATAAAATAGCGTTTGCCTGAGTTTCCGCATAAATTGCCGCATATTTATCAATCTTTTGCCTTATTTTTCTGAGGTCTCTCTAATTATCATTATAAAAAGGCCACTTTGACCACACATCACTTTAAGGACAGTAGTAACGAAGACTATTACAGTCCGGTTCAGTGCCTCGGCTTTACCAAGCAAAAAAGTCACTCTCCCCTCTTCACTCGCCTTTTACTCAGGCGAGTCGCCCAGGAAGCTCCGGGCTCCGAATTCATTCTTTATCCCCCGACCTGCAGGGGTAAAATATATATATGACACTGTTGCCTACAGGCTATGCATAGGCAACAGCTGTTCGCGCACTCACCATCCCGCTTAGCAAGCGCGACGCCGATCATGGCAATCAGACTAACAAAGACGCCCCCGCCGGGCCGCATGGCGCCCCGCGCCAGCCGAGCCTCCGCCGCACGCAGGTGGTTACTAGACAACAGAGTTAGGCGATCCTGTCCGGCGGTCTCGGCAGGTTATCAGCGTTCTTGCTGTTTTTCGGTGACATTTTTTTCAAAACCGGAAGCGTTGCGATGTAAACAAAGGTTGATGTCGCACAAATCACAAGAAGTAGCCCAAATTTTGACAAATGCCTCGAGTCATGGTTGTTCTGGTGTCCGTGCTGGTACCGGCTTTGCTAAATCTGGCTTGGAGCCCCTAGACCCAACCCAAATCGCAGCCCTAATATCAACGCAATCATAACAATAACTTTATAATCCTAACGGGGCTAAAACTTTAACCTCTAACCTTGATCTATTTGTAGCCAAGCTATATAGATTAGTGCGCCGCTGCAGTTTGCGTGCGTCAGATCGAAGCAGTTTCTTTATGCGGTAGCTGATGCTGACGTGATCTTGTTGCTGTCGCGGTGTGCCCGCCTGTTTTCCGGCACACCGCGCACTACAGCTCTACTGGCTCTCCACAAGCGCAGTTCTTTGGCACCAGGGCTGTCTTGACTCGACCCGCTTTTAATTTTGGACTACAAATATCACAAAGTGTTTCTAAAAAGCCTTAAAAATGACTTTGACCTCAATCATCAAATTTCACAAAATCGTAGTGAAAAAATGATTATTATGCTAACTTGATTTCAGTTATTTCATTTTAGTCAATTTACAATTGACTTTTATCGTATCGTATTTATTTTAAATTTCGAACTCTGTACGAAAGCTGTAAGATAAGTCAACTTCCTATGAGGGTCAGTGTTGTGTTCACCGATAGCTTGTTTGATTACACTTCTGCTAGATTTTCACCTGTCCGTGCTTTGATTGGTCTCACCTGTTGAGCTGATATTATGCAGAATTTAGTTTTCTTTAACTAAATTTTTAGCCTAACTCGCAATCCTTCTGTCGCCTAATTTTTAAATGTTACAAAAATCAGGACTGCATCTGCAATAGGCGTGGAGTGCCAGCGGGGTAGGGGTGGTGCCAGTTAGGCCTTTGTTGCCTACCTATGCTAATTATTAAATAGGCCCTACATTTAGGCCTAGGCCTACCTAGCGCCATGTCGTCGTCTAGAGATAAGAGCTATGAGTCGACGAGGGACAACGACCAGCTGATGGCTTCTACCGATACTCTCATCGCCAAAAAAGGTTGTTTTTGATTTTCACACAAAGTTTGGGAAAAATCTCGGCCTATTTATTATATTGCCTACAAGATTTGCCTACAAGATTTGTTTTCTTCTGTTATGATCATAAGATACAGCCTCCATTTTGAATTTCCTCTATCTTGTTGTAGGCCTAGTAGATGCTTTTTGCTGTTATGATGTCGATATTGTATGTTGAAAGGGAGTTGAAAATTCTGGCTCATCATAGACTAATATCTGACCGGGCGTTAATCTTATATTGAGGATGATAATACATGACTAAATTTGCAAGGTTTTTCAAATATAAAAAAAAAATTGATTAATATCTATGTTCATGTATATCAATTGAAATTTTCACATGCATTATGATTAGCTCATGTTTGAACGATAACTTAAGGCAGTGAGCAATCTGCTTTAAATCGCTTTTAGTTGGACTAAAGCCTGTTCTTTATTTTTTACCTTTTATTGTAAGGCGCCCCAGATTAGTCGCTGGCCTTGTATTGGCGTTATAGGAAATTGGCTTCAATATTGTTATTATTATTATTGTTTGCTGCCCACCGCTGTCACAGGGTTTCAGGAGGAGGTGCGTGCGGTGGTGCGCCGGTTCGTCAAGCAGATCTGGAACCCCCAGAAGCGTGAGTTTCTCAAGCGCGGTGATGAGAACTGGGCCCACATGCTGCTCTTCTACCTTGTCTTCTTCGCGGGAGTCGCGGCGTATGCGGCACTCGCCTTTGCGCTCTACCTCGAGGTGTACATCGATAAGAACCACCCTCGCACCCAGGCAAGCTTAATTAATGATTATGAATAATTGTTTTATGAATGTAAAGGAATATAGTGGCAAATAATGTAGGCTCTGCTTGATTTGTTTAAATATTGGGACTCTGCATTTATATATAGTAGATATATAAATATATAATATAGATATATTAAGGTAGAAGGAACCTTTTACGAACGAACCTCCTTACCCTTAAGGTAAGGAGGATCGTTGGAAGAGGGAGGGGGAAGTAAACATGGCAGAAGGCGGTAGAGAGCGATAGGAAGTAGCGAGGCATGAATAGAGAGATGGCAAAGAATTAAGAGTTTTGGGAGAGTCTCATCGTGGGAAACGTCCAACCTGTGTTGACACTGAAAAGTGGACGTAAAACGTAAATGATGAATGATGATGATGATTTACTCATTACTATACGAGTATAGCAGATGACGTCCATGGACACCGAAACGGACTGAACTCATAATTTTAATTTTAATTTTCATTCTATTGTTTTTGATTTATTCTTTCAAACTTGCACTGCTGCAAAACTGCATTGTTTTGTGTGGCATTAGAGTCAATTTTTAAAAAGTGATTACAATGTTTATCTTATGATATCAGCAAAAGAGAAACATTGTAATCACTTTAAAAAAATTGAATATAGTGTGCTGATGATATAGATCAATAACTGCAACATTGCACTGTACAATAAATATATAATTGGTTATAAAAATTGCGTGGACACAATTAAAAGAATGGTGGGTTATCAGCGGGGTGTAGGATGCCAGGGGCCTGCCCTTCGCCATTGAACTAGCAAAATTGTACAATTGATATATTTTACAGCGAGTTTCTCATTGGTTGGCTGTTTAGGGTAATGCGACCTTGCTGATGGGGTGGCCGAGCCTTGCGTTCAAACCAATGCCAAACTACCGGACAACGCTAATTCGCTTTGAGCAGGGCAAGCCGGCCAGCTACAAACCATTCTCCGATCACATTCAGGTTTGTAGAGGGGCGGGGGGGTTAGGGTAAGATTATAGTCTGATCAGGGAGTGAGATTAAGTGGACGATAGTGTTTGTCTTTTGTGAAAAAAAAATTGTATTCCATGCTAATATGAAAGATCGACGAGTGCTGTCAATAGAATACCTGAGAGAGAAACTAATTTTGTAGTTAAAAAGACAGGCAGTTATAATGAGGCAGCTATAAAGAGGCAGTTATATGGAGGCATTATGCAGAGGCAGATATAAAGAGGCAGCTCTAAAGAGATCGTTATAAAGAATATAGAGGCACTTAAAGAGATAGTTTTAGAGAGGCAGTTATATAGAGGCAGTTATACAGAACTGTGTGTGGTGCAGGCGACCTTGCTCCAGTACGAGAACCAGGCGCAGGAGTCGGAGGCATTCATCGACTGCACGAACCTCGCCGAGGCCGACCGCAACAAGGACAAGGCGTGTCGCTTCCAGATCGACTCGCTCGGGCCCGACTGCGTCTGGCAGCGTGACTACGGGTGAGCATCGATCATCGGCCGTCTAGCGACTGCCTCACATATTTCACATTTTAATTTGTATTGATCAATGTATTATTCTTAGTATCAATTTAACATTTAAATTGTAGCATCAGTTTAACATTAAAATGGCCAATTCATTTGGGAAAGGAAAAATATGTATTTTATTCTGACAAAGTATTGACAAGAAAAACAAAATGTAACATTTAAATTGAGTTTTAAATTATTATAATAATTTTTTTAACTGTCTATTTTCTAGTGTACTAAAAGAAATTATACATTTGATATTTTGCTATTTAATCGATGTATAGTTAATACATTCATCAATTATTGTTTCGTAAATGCAGCAAACATTTGAAACTATTTAAAACGTAACAAAACACGAGTTTGAGATAATTTACATGCGTGTACTCAGTACTGGTTGTCTTGTCAGCAAACTTGGAAACCACATCGCAGTGATTTGTGTGAAAATGGTGTGCAATCTATCTCGTGACGCTAATTAAGTAATTTTTCTAGTATTGTAGCATCATCTAGTTTTTTCGTAATGTTAGTATCGCTATAATCGTGCCATGACGTTATCGCAATGTTTGCGCGTGCTCAGATACGACGAGGGAATGCCGTGCGTGCTGCTCAAGCTCACGAAGATCTTCAACTGGGAGCCGTTGCTCTATGACGATACGACCGGCTACCCCCCGGAGCTCGGAAATCGCACGTCACCGAATCACATCGGCGTGACATGCGAGGGGGAGAACCCCATTGATCAGGTGAGACCGGTGCGAGTCTGGCTATCAAACAAAATTTGCCGAAGATTTTTTTTTTTGTCAAGCCTTGCTTTTTCCATCAAAAAGCTCAGCGAGGACAGAAATCTTGTGTGGAGGTTTCTGTCCTCGCTAACGGGAAGTAATGGTTCATCCCACAGCGCCAGTTCTGCTTACCATAGTTGCCCACTTGGTGCTCATTTTGTCCTGTCAGCTGTCTGATGAAATAGCATCAAGTTTTTTGTCATTATTTTGTGCGCTTACTGACAGATGATTTTGATTTTTATGCCTGTAGAAGAAAAACATCTTGTTTTGCATATTGACTGACAAATCATTGTGATTTTTCTGCCCGTAGAAGAAAGAACCTCTAGTTTGTCTTCAGATTGTGCGCGATTTTCTCATATTTCGCACAACGTTTACTGACAAACCATTGTAATTTTTCTGTGCGTAGGAGAACATCGGGCCGCTCCTCTACTGGCCGCCGCAGGGCTTCCCGCGCCACTACTACCCCTACCGCAACCAGGAGGGCTACCGCGCGCCCCTCGTCATGGTGCGCTTCGCCAAGCTGACCAATGGCATCGTGATCAATGTGTGGTGCAAGGCGTGGGCACGCAATATTCACCACCATCGCTACGACGACATGGGCAGCATCCACTTTGAGCTGCTCGTCGACTAATATGAGATTACACCTCTGCTGACTTCGGAATTTTAAATGCTGACATGAAGGTCGGCGACTGGGGGGAATTTTTGGGGCTCAAATTTCCAACGAAATGAGAAAAAAATTATATAAATATTTTTTTGGTGTAGTAAGTTTTTTTAAAAGTCCAAAATCCTCCTTGAAATAGTTTGAACCCCCCCCCTCCCAAAAAGTAAAAATTTCCTCCCCCCCCTGATGTACTCTCCCTCGTTTCATCACTAGCCTGTCTACCTTCAATTTTTTGTCTGACATATGATGTGGACCTGGAACAGACTGCGAGTTAGCTATGAAGGAGGGTTATTCTGCGCTTGTTTGACTCTATGCCAAGCGTGGAGACTGGAGAAGTGTAGAAATTTGGTCCGGATTCTTCTTGAATTTATCAGACCTTTCTGATCTTGACTGGTTCTGTTTGTATGTTATGAGGTTTGAGTTGCAATTTTTTACTTTGCTAAATGGTTAGACGGGAGATGCTGGAGTTCTAAGAGTACTTCTATTAGTGTAATGTCGTTTTTGCGCTATAAGACTTTTTGCAGATTTATGGAGTGAATCATTTCAATGAAAATTGTTGCGAAACATAGCGCTTGCTAACTTTCAAAATCTACATTAACTGTTGTATTCCGTTAGCACACGCGCATGCATTACTTGGTACTTCAATAGTAAGTGATGATTAGGTGCTTAGTTTAGGTACAGTTCAGTGATTGTGGAGTGCATAGAATCAGCGATACATTCCGAGCGCAATGTCATGATCTTGTTTTCTTATGAGCCTGATTTCCCTGAAGACATAAATGGAACACGCTGTAGCATATCGTTCGGCTTAGCCTTAGGTGTGCTTGCTGACCTAGTAGTGGAGATAACTGGAGGTGAGTTGTGTAGGAATACAATTGAACACACTGCATCCAGTGCTTTCAGTACTAACATCACTGACAGGAGATGTAAATCTCTTTTACATGATTTTGATGATATAAATGTAATTTATCTTTTGACAGATCTGATAATTGAAGAACAAATAGATCTGATTAGATTGAATGATAACATGATCCATAGATCCATGTTTGGTGGATGAAGCGTAAATCAGGCCTACATGATCAAATATTGGTTGAAAGAATTCTTCAAAGTCTTATACGCAATAACTGATACTTTAGACAATGTAACAAGCGTGTAGTACAACTTGAATCGTCTGTCTAAAAATTTTTATTGTGTAATCTGGACTGAATGTGACTGTCTAGCTTGGTCATTTGTGTTTTGACATCATAATTCGAGCGTAAATTATGTTCTGTTGTTCGTTCTACTATGATGCATTGAAAGTGATCGCTGGCTGATACATATATACATGACTCGCCGAGAAAGCGTTTGATTCAGAGACTTTTTTGAAAGAAACATACTGTTTCATACTTCTTGCTTTTCATCAGGTTTGCTTTATGATCCTTAACAATTAGGATTGTTAATCCGTCTTCTGGAAGCTGCAATTTGCAACAGTAAAACGGATTACAAAGATCCTAACTTTAAAATACAATTGGTCATGGTGTAACCCTTTGAATCCTCCACGCTAAGAGGTTGGCTTAATCTTATTTTAATTAAGTACTAATTAATTAATCAGTTACTTAATCAGTACTAATCAATTAATCAGATAATTAATAATCAGTTAATCTGAATATTCGTGGCCTACTTTACAATGGTAGCCATTGATGCTGCTGAAGGCAGGTTAATAGATTGAGGGCAATATTACGCAACTAACAAGGCAGCATTGAGCTTTCAGTCGTTTATCTTGCAAAATGACTTTTCCTCAAAACCTTAACAAGTTGGCGTTAAGTATATGCAGTAGTATAATTAGTATTCACAATAAAGTAGATAACTATTGTCACTAGGTTGACAGAGGTAATCGTATTAAGGTCAAGAAATTGTCACAAGGTTGTAACAGATAATTGTCACAAGTTTAACTCTAAAACGTTCACTCTCATCGTGCCAGTTTAACCAACAATAATTAACAATTTCTACGAATTTACCGCAGCAAGGCAAATCTTGTAACAAGAATGTCGCATGCACGGAATTCACTACAGGCAGAAAAGTGAGAAACAAAAAGAAAACCTAGCGATGACAACTGAAGCACTGCGTACCTATTGACACTGATAGTATGTAATATATATCATAGCACACATTTATAACATGGTACAGATTAATGTACGAGTAGATTCGATAGACTTTCACTTAGGCACGAGCACGACGACTAGAAACAAGTCAAACCTATTCACAAGTCACAAAAATATAACAAGTCCTTAACGGCATAATGTATTTCATCAAAAAATGGCCTTTCCAGGTCAGTTCTGATTTAATTGATAGAAAAATGAAGGCAAATACAAGCAAGAAGGCAGATAGAAACGCTTTGCCAATTAAATATTTTAAAACACTCGTACAGCGTAGCGTGTATATCACTTGGAAAGAAGTTTTCAAAGTATGTATCATAAATGATGGCATCAAGCGATCACCTTGAGATGTGCTGCTATGTTAGCGAAACGGACGTCAAAAGAGCAACAGTATTAATACCAATAATGTAATATTAAAAATATCCACAATATTATTACGTTGTTCTTTGCTCATAAGTCATCAACAAAATTGGTATAGAGAGTTGTGCCACTGGAAATGGCGCTATGCACCCCACAAACTATAATATGGCGTGACAAAATACATTCTAAATCATATTCTAACTCAGCATATATTTGAAAGTAATTATCACGATCAAACCTGTGGAGTCAGATGATACCGGGGCCTCGTTGACGTACATTTCTTAACATTTACTTTAAAAAATTTTCCAAGTCGAATCCAAAACAAATGAAATCCACCGATCGACCGCCGTGACGTCATCATTCGGTTCACGCGACAATGTGGGGTTTCAGATAAAAAAGTTTTTCCTAAGATTCTCTTAACACAATCTTATGCCTAATAAGACACTCATAAGATAGCTTAGTGAATGAGGGGCCTCTGCCTGGCATTGGTCAAGCTGGATCACCATGTTTGAATTTGTTAGGTGCACGACGCATTTAATACAAAATGCAAAACTGCTCAGCGCTTCTTCATTTGTGAAGCTAGAGATTACAATGCAATTCTTAAATCCAAAACACGACACGGTCACAGATTACAGTGCCAAACATATAGGGGCATATTCTAAGCAAACGTATAAACACAATTAAGGTTGAATACGCAATAGGACTAGTAGTCTGTAGGCTGAACACTTGGCGAAGCAAAAATATCTTACAAAAGACAGCTATGCAATTTAACTACGACGACACTGCAAATCACAACCGAATAGTCTCGCCAATAACGCCAACGCTTCCAGAATAGTGTGGCAGAAGTCCGATCAAGCGTGATATTGAGGACGTAAAATTTACCGAATATAAATAGTAAATATATTCCCACTGAACCGCTTATGACGTTCAGTATAGTTAACTGAATGCCAATCAAGAAGTTATCCTTGTATTGTAAAGTTTCAAAATTGCGATACACGCCATCTACAACTGCTTGGAAGTCCAGTCTATGATGCTCAATAAAAATTTTTTGGACGCAAACTAGTGTCGACGGAAAATGGAATTAAGTGCCCGAAATACGCACACCTTTATTTGGTCAAATTCATCTAAATACTTACAAAACGTTGTCCTTCTATTTACTCGTCACTTGCCCTATCTGCGAAAAGAACCCCCTATTTACTGCCAAATTCGTCTAAATAATACAATAAAGATTGGCATTTTGGCTTACTTGGGCTTTAGCATATATAAACCTGATCAACAAAAGCTTGGCACGTGGCTCTGCAGTAGAATTTCAAAAGCTTTACAAGAACGCGTGTATTGTATCTGCACGTAACAGCCAGTCAAAAGAACAAGTGGCAATCTTACTCAGCAGCTTCTCCGCATCAGAAAATTATATCCAGTAGTAAATGACAAGAAATCTGGCGGCTCTACTTCTACCGTATTAGACAAATACAAATACAGAATACCGAAACACATAATATCTCCGATTGACTTCCACAGAGCACCGACTTTCACAGTCTGTAGATTATGTAACCGAATATCTTAATATAAACATCAAACACTGAACAGAAACAAGAAAAGAAACCCAATGGAATATGAATCTGGTTAACTGTAGACTAGGTCTAAGGCTGGGTTTCATAAACGTAACTTGAAACCTAACTCAACTTCTACCTTGATCGAGAAAGAGAATTTAACTGTAGGTCATAACTGCTATTCGAAAGCGTTTGTAATTTATAAAAAAATGTAAAGACACTAATTTATTTTCAAAAGTAATAAATTAAGTTAACTCAGTATCAAGTAAATTTAATTAGCTTGATAACCATGACGTCATGCCAATTTTCGTAGTATATTAATTTAAATGGACAAAACAAAAGGCTGCTTTAAATGGCAGGTATTCACAATCGTTACATTATCTTTCTAAGTCAAGGAGCAAGTCGAGACACATTTTGATGGGCGTCTATGAAATCCAGCCTAAGTCGCGCTCCAAGCACGCTCAATATATAAAACAGACTAGCAGGGGATGCTGCTCATAGGCCAAGGCTTTATTACGCAAAGCGAAAACGTAAGAGGCGCCGCGATTCAGTTCGTGAGGTCTCTGAGGTTGGAGAGCAGACCGGTCGGAGTTAGGATGTGCGTCGAACCTGATAACCGAATGTAATATATAAATTCCTATGCAACGATAATGATAATCATCGCTTTTTACATCCATTCCAATGCATTACAGGCAAGCCTGTAACGCCATGTAAATGTCAACGGTGTCAACGCAGACCATATGTTTATATTGGAGCTGGGTTTTTGCGGCCGGGTGCCCTTCCTGTCGCCAACCAGAATAAGAATACATGCTGATGCAAAAAAAGGAATCTTGTCTCTCATGTGCTAATACAGAGATAAGCATATGCCTGCGATTAGTGGTAGCGTTCCATGCAACACGCAGGCCAGCATCTCTTTTCAGTGCATCTTTTCAGTGCATCTCTTTTCAGTGCTCTGCCACATGGCAGGTCTTTGGTGTCCAAACCTTCCACCTTATCCGATCTTCAGCCTTTCTCTTCATA
>JAQIWG010007315.1:0-12438 GCA_034695025.1 Chamaedrilus cognettii
AACGTCAAATTAGATCTGAATAGATTTAATTACATAATTGTGACCAAATTTGATCATATTTAGTTTGCCTCGATGATTGATTTAATCAGATTTGACTGCCTATGACCAAATTTGATTGTATTTGAGCTGATTTTATTGAAATACATGCCCACGTCATATCAATGTCTGGCACTAAAATGACTCTCGTGTCGCGAAAAAACAAGAAAACAAAGAAACAATTCCCTCGTTTACGTTGCCAGCAGTTCATGAACTGATGGCTTTTCCACGGCGAAGGGGGTCCCCGATGACATGCGCGGACACAGAAACGGACTCTAAATTCATTATTATGTTAAATATTGCTGCAGGACCTGGAGATGTACGATAAGAACAGCGATACGCCGGCCGTCGCTCGCACCTCTAACCTCAACGAGGAACTGGGTCAGGTAAGGACTAGCTGGGTCAGGTGAGGACTAACTGGATCAGATGAGGACTTACTGGGTCAAGTGAGGACTAACTGGGTCAGGTGAGGACTAACTGGGTCAGGTGAGGACTAACTGGGTCAGGTGAGGACTAACTGGGTCAGGTGAGGACTAACTTGGTCAGGTGAGGACTAACTGGGTCAGGTGAGGACTAACTTGGTCAGGTGAGGACTAACTGGGTCAGATGAGGACAAACTGGGTCGTATACATCTTGTATATAAATTTTGTATATTATTCACATATTGTATATGCATGGTCAAACGATTTTGACATCACACATGCTCACTTCATCATAACAACTCCTACTTGTACAATTCGCAGAAAATTTCAAGTGTCTATTGTTCAAGCATTTGGCTACAAGCCAATTCTTTGTTCCCCGGTTTGCCGGAGCCGGCTGCCATGCATCATATGCATATATTATATTGCGCAAACTCTACAGTAATTCTGGCAATGATTCAAGAGTAGTGTTTTATAGCTTCATTGTTGTTTTTTTTCATAATTTTCTTTTATAATATATTAATTGGAATGTATTAATAGTTTCTGACAGTACTTGAAGAACGATTGATGACATAGATGCGAGTGGGTTGAGTTAATTTATTAAATGCATGTCCGGCTGGCCCTCTGGTGAATTCATCGGCCAGACAACTCTATGATCTCTCTACGGCATACAATACGGTTGTTGTGCAGATCAAGTACATATTCTCTGACAAGACAGGCACACTTACATGCAATATCATGGAGTTCAAGAAGTGCAGTGTCGGTGGTGTCGCCTACGGGTAATTATATTTATTGAGGGCATGGCGCTCGCACTAGATATAGCACTCATACTAGATATAGCGCTCGTAATAGATATAGCGCTCCCACTAGATATAGCGCTCGTACTAGATATAGCGCTCACACTAGATATAGCGCTCGTACTAGATATAGCGCTCGTACTAGATAAGTAGCAAAAACTCTATTTTTAAAGCTTCATTTATTAAAAAACGTGTATAGAATTGTGGATTTATTCATCGTCTGTTACTACTGTTTGTATTTTTTTGTTGTTAGTGAAGTATGTTAAGTATTTTACTGCACTGTATTATTATTTCCATTTTTTTTTAATTCAATAATCTGTTTGCATTGTTTTACAGCTCTCTTGCACACAAAGTTGGCTTGATTGTATTGCCTGCGTGTTCCAGGGACGATGCTGCTACGACGGAGCGGTTCTCAGATCCGACTTTGTTACTCAACATGGACAGTGGCCATGTGAGTCCGAGAATGTCAATATACACATCTTTCTAAGACAGTACTTATTCCAAATAACGATAGTTAGCTGGTACTACCAAACTATATGGGCATCTGAAAACATTATAGTTCCCCGTGTGTTTGTGTGTCATCATGTCGTCGTGTCGCGACGGTGTCCGCACACCGTTTGAAGTTCGCATGCGCGGCTTCGCCGGTTGTATTACGGTGACGTCACCATATTTAAAACTTGAAAGTGACACATGGTGGGCCTACAGCTTGACGATAAATAATTTTTACTTTCGCATCCAGGAACGTTTGCACAGATAAGTGGGTTTGCCTAATTCATATCGTCGAGAATGATTAAGCGAGTTTTGTGAATAAGGTGTCATATTAGGGTGTTAATACTAGTAGGCCTAGTTATTTGGTCCAGTGCAACGTTTTTTATAAGTACTAAACTGATGACTTTTTCAGTTCCATTCTGATAAATGTCCCTGTTCTAAATAGGATATTGACGCTTGCGCCCCTGGCTTCTGGAGCTGAGTTTTTATGACCGGATGCCCTTTCTGATGCTAACAATATTCAGAAATTATCTGGCCCTGTAGTTAGTAGGTCTTGCGATGTCTGTATGTTTACGAGCCTTGCTGAAGGGCTCATTACGCTATGGCATCGTAGTTTTTAGGATCGGAATTTGAACCCCAGACACAGGAGGCCTTCGATCCCAGCGAGTTAACACCACAGCAGCATTTCTGAATTTTTTTCAATAATTATAAGTTGCATTAGAAATGATAAGGAGTCGATGAAATCCCCAGACAATTAAATAACTACTTTGACTATCTAAGCGGCTACAGTCATTGTATTGAACTCTCCTTTTGAGCTGTTTTACTGTTATTTTAAAGAGCAGGAAAGAAAACTGATCATTTGCGACCTAATTCTTATTATATTGAGTCGTGATGTATAAATATGATTTTCTGAAAGAAAGCTTATGGAACCATAGTAATTAGAATATAGTAGTAATGCGAATGTTTATATGATGTTGTTCATAATTACCGCCATCTTGTTCTTGAAGGTCAAGGTTAAGGTCTTAGCAGTTGTCCAGCTTAGATCACCGGATTAGGGTATATATGTGACATCTTGGGAGATGTTAACTATGACGTCACTATTGAAAAATGTTGTCTTGGGAGACTCAGGTATCCGTTGATAGATCTAGTTAATTCTTGTTGAATGTGAAAAACCGGAAACATAATTTGTTTTACCAAAGATCTTTGAAAAATTATTTATTAAAGTTATTCATTCGCACTACCGGATTCTCTATATGCTTTATACGGAACTAGGAAGGGAATGGCGGAGTATCGCAAGGAGGATCGCCAGGTTTGATATATGAGGAAGAGAGTATATTGTCATTAAATCTGTTTCAATGTTTAATACAACATAACACTAGTTGTTTTTGACGTCCATTCTAATGCGTTACATAGTGTTACAGGCAAGCCTGTAACACCATGTTTGTGTCAACACAGACTAGACGCTTATACTGGAGCTGGGTTTTTACAGCCGGATGCCCTTCCTGTTGCCAACCATAATAATAAATTATCGTGGATGATGATTATCAGCTAACAACACTGCGTGTTAACTGCCTTGCTGAAGGGCCTGTCCAGCATGATTTCGTAGTTGCCTACGCTGGAACTTGAACCCAGGTCTCTGGGACTCGCGTCTGACGCCTTAACCACTACACCAAAGCGCTTCGCTGTGTTGCTGTAGTTAGAGAGTATATTGTAGTAGAACCTGTATCAAAGCTTATTAGTTACCCCGGCTGGTCGGGGAACAAAGAACTGACTTGCAGCCCAGAGCAGCTCGGGCGTGTCGTAAAAGGCGACTAAAGAGGAGGGAGCGGTTGTGTGGCGGCACTCTTACACAGAACAGGACAGTAATAGTCTTCATTGCTCACACACGGTCCTTATATTTTTTTTAAAGAAGAAGGTGCTTGATAGTCTGGTGTCTGCGCAGCCGACGGCGGGGGTGATCCGAGAGTTCCTGACGCTGCTCGCGGTCTGTCACACCGTCGTACCGGAGAAAAGTCACGAGGACCCCAACGAGATCCACTACCAGGCCTCCAGCCCAGGTACTGTAGGATAAGTACGAGGTATAGGCTGGGACATCATGTGTCAGTTTGCATGCTGCGTATTGTAGATTTTTGCATGCATTTATAGTGTCTGTTGCACGAAATGAAAGAAACGTTTCCATTATCATTCAGACGAGCGAGCATTGGTGCTGGGAGCGAAGAGCCTCGGCTTTGTCTTCAGCACTCGCACGCCCAACTCTGTCATCATCGAAGTCGTCAGTACTTCTTTTTCTTTTTTCTGCGCAATTCTTGTTGCGTGTAGCAGCTTTTTCATCTTTTTTAAGCCTTTTTCATATCCTTTTGTTTTTAATGGCGTGGCGTCAGTAACGATGTAGCCGTGAGCGTGGGTGCGTGCCAAGCAGATCTGGCCAGCGCCTTCCTCCAAGCTGCGTTGTTAAAATGCTTTAGGGTGTAGATGGGGTTGGCAGAGGGCCACTACTGAGTACTACTACTACTACTCCCAGTTGGTCGATGTTGTCTAGATGGGTCTATTGAAATGATGCTACTACTAGTATTGATGGATGGGTGTTATGTAGATGGGGTGTGGAAGGATACTACTGCTACTACTCCCACTACTACGCCCAGTTGGTGGGTGTTGTGTAGATGGGAGCGGAAGAGCACTACTACATCGTCAACGTTGTACTACTACTCCCAGTTGGTGTGATGCTGTGTAGATGGGAGTGGAGGAGCGCTACGACATCCTCAACGTCCTAGAGTTTACGAGTACGCGCAAAAGAATGTCGGTGGTCGTAAGGATGCCCGACGGATCCCTCAAACTCTTCACCAAGGGCGCGGTACTGCCAGTATTTGATTAACTTTTTTGAAAGGTATATGTTGTTTCTATAAATAAAAGCCCTTAAACTCTCAAGACTATGTGAATGGGAGCAGCCCTTTAGCTGTCAACTGGTACAGTGTGTAATGGCTAATCAGAATAATAAGAATAATCATAATAATAAGAATGAAAGAATAATAACAATAATAAGAATAATGGGTTTAGAGTCTGTTTCGGCGTACAGGGACGACATCGAGGACCTGTGGCTGTGTTCAGAACGATGTGATATACAAGAGATTGGACAAGAACCAGTCGTACAGCTGTTACTGTGTGTGGTGGCTGTGTGTAGGACACGGTGATATACAAGAGACTGAGCAACAAACAGCCTTACAGCGAAGCAACTTTTGAACATCTCGAGCAGTTCGCAACCATCGGTACTGGCATTACACACTAACTAAACTAAACGAACTGCCTTTTTTTGACACCTATTCTGTTAATGTTCATGTTTTCACACAGGTTAGACGTTTTACGCCCTGATGAAGACTGCTGGAGCTGTGTTTTTATGGCCGGATGCCCTTCCTGACGCCAACCAAATATATAATTGTCTGGCACGGGGTTAGCAGCTAATATTAGTATATTTATTGTATTGATTTCGTTATGTGCCACCACTTGGGTGAAAACCAAGCATGATCCATGGGGGGTAACACAAACAAAAATCTCCAGCAATTCGCTACCATCGGTTTTGATCATCAACTATTAATAACTTTCTTCTTTTTGTTAGTTTCATGGTAGGCCCACCTATTGCTTTATTTAAATGTTTTTTAGTTTTTTTGTAGTTTATATATATATGTATACTTTTTATAGGATCAACAACAGAGTTAGACCTGCTGAGGCACTAGCTGATCTGTGATTATATACCACATCGACCAATCACATCTTAGTTACCTCGCTGCATTTGTTTCACTGATAGGGCTGAGGACGCTGTGCATAGCGACGGCGCCCGTAACGGAGGAGTTTTACTCCGAGTGGAAGGAGCGCTACTACAAGGCAAGTACCGCCCTCCAGGGGAGGGAAGAGAAACTGGAGAAGGTCGCCGAACTCATCGAAAAGGTTCAACACTTGCTTGGTTTTTGTTCTTATTTTTTTTTTAGGGCCTCTGAACACATTGATAAGGTTTGAAACTTGTGTCGTTTCTTTTATTTTTATAGAGAGGTCCCTTGATGCATCGAAAAGGTTCAACACTTGCTTGGTTTTTGTTCCTATTTCTTATTTTATAGGGGAGGTCTCTGAACACATCGAAATGTTTTGAAACTTAAGAATTTTTTTTAGATTCTTAGAAAGGTCTCGTAACGAATCAAAAGGTTTGATACTTGTGTATTTTATTTTATTTTGTATATGGAGGTGTCGCAAAGGTTTGAGAACTCTAGATTTAATTTAATATATATTGTATATTGTATATTTTAATTTATTTTAGTATAGGGAGGTCTCTTAGCTCATCGAAAGGGTTGATTACTTGTGCGTTTTTTGGTGTTGAAAAAACTAAACCACCTCACTCATGATCATCACTCGCGTATATATCATCTTCATTCTCGTTAATTTCTTCCATTTTCCGTGCTAGCACGGGTTGAACGCCCGCAGCCACGGACACACGCCCTCACGGGCCCTGACCCCACAAAGGTACATTGGGAGACTGATGGGCCTTCAGGGTGAGGAGGCTATTATGTCGACGCTTAACCAATTGACACAATGCCAGAATGACGTCACAGGCAATTGAGTCTCTGCATCCGCTCCTGGCTTGCCCACAACTGGATGCGACGCGTTTTATTATTAATTTTAGTGTTATGTTTTCCTTGATTGGTGCATCAGGTGACAGTTCTAATTCTGGACCAATCGTCGAGCAATTTAGTTGGTCATCAGTCAGTTTGTTAGTGCATTACTAGGTCTACTAGGCCTACGCTAATTTTGGGTGGGCGGGTCAGGCTGCAGGATTAATTACGTGATCGGCTGAAGCGAGGTAGTGCTACAGTCTATTAAGGAGATGATGACATTGGTTTTGAGCTTGCGGGAGCCCTAGGGGAGCAAACTGGGGCTCAACAAACTCTGGCTCCGCCTCCCCAGCCCTGCCAGGTTGCCCTGCCTTACCCATACACACTTGATGACTTGATTGCTGTTCTTGTTTTGTTCCTATACTTGTGAAGCTTTGTATGACGTGTGTTTCAGAATCTTCTTCTCCTGGGAGCGACGGCCATTGAAGACAAGCTGCAAGAGGTAAACTATAACCTTGCTGTTAAGTTCTGCTCACACCCTTGCAGATTGGGGTTCACCCCTAGTCGGATATTGAATTAAAATGTGCTTTGCGACTGTGACTATGCGACTGCACTTGCGACTTTGCGAGTGCAACTTTGCGACTTTGCGGAGCAAAGCATTCACTCCAGCCTCCTCCTCGACCCGCAGCGAGCCTCGACAAATCTGTCTGTCATGGCGCTATTTTGAAGCATTTAAAATAATTTTTCTTCACTTTGAAGATTGGGTATCCGCATGCTGATATATTAAGATGGAAGGGATCGTTGGAAGAGGGAGGAGGAAGAAAATACGGAAGGAGGCGGTGGAGAGCGATATGAAGGAGCGAGGCATGGATAGAAAGATAGTAAAGAATCGAGAGTTGTGGGGGAGTCACATCGTGGGACACGTTCAACCTGTGCCAGCACTGAAAAGTGGACGTAAAACGTAAATGATGATGAATGATGATAATTCACTATAATGCAGCAGAACCAATGAGGTATTCAATGCTAATTCCCTCCTCTTCTAAGAAAAAAACTTTTTCAAACCGGGTAACTTCCGGTTAGTTACTTAGCGGTAACTTACTTGGAAATTCTTCTAAGAACATTTCTAACTAGTGTGTGGTCTCAGAAGCTAAAAATACACTCTGTGTAAGTCAAAGTTTTATCGGTTCAGGGTGTCCCAGAGTGCATCGCAATGCTCGCTCGAGCAAACATCAAGATCTGGATGTTGACCGGCGATAAGCAGGAGACCGCCATCAACATCGGTACTACCTAGTGCCTGTATTCAGCTGTTGGATAAATTAAAACTCCGATAATTTTTCAGTTTTTTGCATGGGTTTTGAACCTGTAACCAACAGATTTCAAAGTTCCAACTGATTTTTAACCTGTTGGAACTGCTGAAGCGGAGCTTTTGCGGTCAGATGCCCTTTTTGATGCCAACCAGATTAATAAATCTCGTACAGTGGTTAGCCGCTAGCGACACTTGTGTGTTTAATAGCCCTGCTGGCAGGCCTGTACCGGCAATGCAATGATTTCGTAATTTTTAGCGCATTATGTGTGCAATTTTATTTCCAGCACAGAGCACGTATAATAAAAACATCAATACAGTGTATAAAATACAATCTGCTTGAAAAGGGAGACTAAAGGCCGTAGTGGCTCTAACATGGTTCCCATAAAATTAGTGGGTTCGGCCACTTGTTTCGGTCTTTGCAGCCAGCAGCCGCGCTTGCCGGCTCGTGACGATCATAAGGCTTGTGACGTCATGAACTGCTTATCTGAGGTGTTTGATTCAAAGAATTTGGATTACTATCAACCATGAAAGGAACTCATCCAAGCTGAACGGCGCACAAAAAGTTTATTGTCAGACGCAGAATATGTTTGGCAGAATTTGTTTTAAGCTAGTCTACCATTGGCTGCAACTGAGCGAATGGAAATAGCTTGATTCTAAACAACCAATAGCAGCCCATCCAATTGTCACCGTTCTGCTGCCTCACAAGAATCCTCTTTCTTGGTACCGTGTGCGCCAGCAGCTTTATTACAGGCATAATTGTTCTAGGTTTATAGTAATCCAAATTCTTTGATGACTTTAACTTGCGATGTTTTATTAAACGTCATTCTTAGACAGATGACGTGGCTAGTTTGTTATGGTAAAAGCTGACAGCATTGTGAAAATAGCGGAGCGCAATGAATAGTTATTTGATCGAGTGCAAAATTTGTCATTTTTGGTGTTTGGTGACTTACATTTTCTTTTCTTTTTTGTCGTTAGGGTACTCGTCGAAGCTGCTGACTCAGAGCATGGACGTGATCTGTCTCAACGCAACCAGTCTCCAAGTGAGCACGCGCTTTGCTGCCTATAATGCTTTAACTGTAATGCTGGAAATGTCAATTCGGAGTAGAAAAAGAATATTTGAACAAAGGTAGTCAATTATTGTGGATGAATTAGGGGGCTAAGAAGGGTAGATGATTGTGTACAAGCTGAATTTTTTTCTAAACCAAATTCTTTTTAAACCTGTGCTGTAAGTTAAGTCAATTCGTAGATTTCGCGTGACGTCACACACCAGTACAAATGCCACTATGGCAATGTTCTGCAAGCCTAATGGTACAAACCTCCTGCAAGTCGGAAAACAAAGAATTGGCTTGCAGCCCAGAGCTCTCCGGGCGAGCCGTTAAGGGCGACTAAAGAAGGAGGAGCGGTTCTGTGCTTGGCTTCGAGGCTGTAGACCGGACTGGAATGGCCTTTTACTTACTCACTGTAACTTAGATTAGGTGTAAACCTCAAAAACTGCCTACCAGAATAAAAAAATTATAATATAGCATTATAATAGTGAGTTTAGAGTCTGTTTCGGCATTCAAGGACGTCATCTGGGGTCTGTTCAATTCAGCGGCGGTGGTGGTGTGTTGGGAGTTTAAGGACCGTGTGTAGTAGAAGATTAGATTAGTAACGAAGACTATTACAGTCCGGTTCAGTGCCTAGGCCTCAGCTTTACCATGCATAGAACTGCAACCCCCTCTTTAGTCGCATTTTACGACTCGCCCGGGGAGCTCTGGGCTGCAGGTCAATTCTTGCTTCCTCGACCAGCAGGGGTATTGTCAAATTCAGCTTCTTCCGGTCAGCTATGATGTAGCATGCTGCAGTTCTTCTATTGCACTTGACCAGAGACGCGTGAAAAACTTAAATTTAAGTTTTTCACGATTTAATTGCTCGACGCTAGCAATGGCACGCGAAATGCAGCGGCGAATTTAGTATTGGGTCAAGTGATAGAAGATAACCCAGGCTTGTGTGTTGCAGGAGATGAGTGAGGAGCTGAAGATACATGTGAAGGAGACGTTTGGTGCTAAACTCGGACGTGACAACCCCGTAGGACTGGTGATTGATGGCGAGGTGGGCTAGTTACACGTCATTCACACACACCAACACACACGCGCACACATACGTCACATTGGGCTGGTCACAGATTGAGAGATTGATTGCTTGTTTCTTTGTGCTGTTTGTTTGTACTGTTTGTTTGTACTGTTTGTTTGTACTATTTTTTGTACTGTTTGTTTGTACTGTTTGTGCTGTTCGTTAGTACTGTTTGTTTTTACTGTTTGCTTGTACTGTTTGTTTTTGCTGTTTGTTTGTACTCTTTGTTTGTACTGTTAGTTTGTACTGTTTGTTTTTACTGTTTGTTGCGCTGTTTGTATTTGATTGCGCTGTTTGGCTGTTTGTTTGTGCTGCGTGATTGTTTTTGCTCTTGCTTTTTCTGTGTTTTCACTGTTTGATTTCTCTGTGTGTTTATTATTTTTATTTTTTGCGCTTTTTACTTGCATCACTTAATGTATTGACAGATAATATAGTGTATATCATCTATATCATATATATCATGTATATCAATGGATGATATCATGTTTCAGGCGCTCACGTTTGCGCTGGGGTTTGAGTGTCGCGAGGACTTCCTCCAGGTCGCCGTGTCGTGTCGTGCCGTCATCTGCTGTCGCGTGTCACCCTTGCAGAAGGCTGAGATCGTTCAGATGGTGCGTGACAGGATCAAGGCCATCACGCTCGCCATCGGCGACGGAGCCAATGACGTTGGCATGATTCAGGTCAGCCAATAGCATCGGAAGGAATTGGGACAGCCAATGACATAGTATGATTCAGGTCAGCCAATGGCGTTGGAAAGAATTGGGTCAGCCAATGACGTCGACATGATTCAGGTCAGCCAATAGCGTCGGGAAGAATTGGGTCAGCCAATGATTAAGGTCAGCCAATGGCATTGGATAGAACTGGGTCCGCCAATGATTCAGGTCAACCGAAAGACAATTAACTGTTCTCCATTATGGTTTAAATTTAAAGATGTGTTCAAAATATTGCAATAGAAAGCTGAATTTCGTAGTTAATGACGTATGATGTCGCATGACGTATGTCATGCGGATTGAGCTCAATCTTGTGATCTTTTGCCGGCTACAGCAATGTTTGTACTTCAAAATAATCGTTAAAGTCATCCTCTTGGTGCACAAGCTGTGGCACAGACCAGTCTGCTCATTTATTAGCCAATATGAAAAAAATGCAGGTGGGAATAGGAAAAACAGGCAGGAAAAACAGGTGTCTATCTTATTCTCTTCTTATTATATTTGCTTTAAACATTTGATTAAGTGTGTTAACATTGCAGGCCGCGCATGTGGGAGTGGGGATATCAGGACTGGAGGGTTTACAGGCTGCATGTGCTTCCGACTACTCCATAGCACAGGTACTAAACCTGACACCTTTTTTGTCCGCCACTTATTTTGCTAATGTTCATGTTTTCATGCAGGTTTTGACAATCGTGCCCTGATGAGGACTGCTGAAGCTAGGTTTTTAAGGCTGGATGTCGTACCTGACGCCAACCAGATGAATAATTATCTGGCACGGGTTTAGCAGCCAGCAACACTTGTGTGTTTAACAGCCTCGCTGAAGGGCCTGTAACACGTGACTTAATAGTTGCCAGCGCAGGGACTTGAACCCTGGTCCTCTGGATTCTCAATCCAATGCCTTAACCACTACACCTTAGTCTGTGGCACGCAATAATGACTACTATGAATGTGAATATAGCGTAATGACTTGGGATCGATGTAGATTTTAGATGCTGGAAACCTTCCATTAATCTACTGAAGAAGGTAGGCTACTATGTACTGTATGCAATATATGAATGCTGTGCTTCTCTTTTGCTTTTCTATAGTTCCTTAGCCTATATTAGTAGGCTATGTCTTAGAAAGTTCTCTTGGACCTGAGAGAAAATTTTAATTAGAAGATCATTTCCAAATTGTGTGATCAGTTATGAATTATAGTTTTATAATCGAGATGGTTTGTGCGCAGTTTCGTTTTCTGACGCGGCTGCTGCTGGTGCACGGTGCGTGGAGCTACCACAGACTCACCAAACTCATCCTCTACTCCTTCTACAAGAACATCTGCCTTTACTTCATTGAGGTGCCTTCTTCTCCTTCTGTTTTTTGTTCTATATGAGCTTCTACCTCTAGGCTACTTCATCGAGAAGTCTTCTTTTTCTTTTGTTTTTGTTCAATATCAACATCTGCCTCTATTTTGTTTAAATATCTTGTTTATCTGTTTAATATGAACATCTGCCTTTATTTCATCAAAGTGCCTTCTTCTTGTTTTGTTTTTCGATCAATATGAACAATACAATTAAACATCTGCCTCTATTTCATCGATATGCCTTCCTCTTCTTTTCTTGTTCTTTTGTTTAATATCAACATCTGCCTCTTTTTCTTTGAGGTTCATTCTACTTTTCTCTTTTTTGTTTAGTATGAAAAATTACTTCTATTTCATCAAGGCGCCTTCTTTTTCTTGTTTTTTGTTCAAAACGAACATCTGCCCTTATTTGATTGTTCACTCTTTTTTTCTCAGAAAATGTGAATCTTTACTTTCTCAACGATATTTGTTCTGATTTTTCTTTAAAATATAATTGGTCTCAATTTTTCTGTGTTGCTAGCATTCAATGCTGCTTGTGTGTATGTATGTATGTATGTATGTATGTATATATGTATGTATGTATGTATATTGCACTTTTAACGCACCAAGAATATGTCATGCAAACGGAGATGGAAAAACAT
>JAQIWG010007316.1:0-12437 GCA_034695025.1 Chamaedrilus cognettii
TATGTCACGGCTACCATAACCCCATACACAAAACGGCCCATCTAAGTAAAAAATCAAATCAACATCCACTCGAAATAAAATAATTCGCAGGAAATCAACTAGCAAATCAAATAATCAGTAAGAAGAAAGTAAACAGAAGCTATCAAGTATCAAGTAAAACAGTAACTTGTAGTCGACATAAACTATAAGATACAAAATAATATTGAAGACCGTTTTGGTATGAGATTACACGCGTGGATCTCCCCATCCAAAACTGACGAGCAGACTACTGAAGTTTTGACACGCAACCATAATCCCATAGCACGAAACGATGGATATAAGTAACAAACCAAATAAAAATCGACTAAAAATAAAATAATTAGTAAATAATCAACTAGGAAATGAAATAATGGCCAGTTGAAAACAAGTAAATAGAGGTTAGTAGGCGACCTGGAACTGCAAGAACACAAGAAGTAGAGCTTAAATTAAAAAAAATTTGGACGGACCGTTTTGGTATGGCACGAGGTTATAAGCGTGCGTGTCTGCATCGAAAGCTGACCCAAGTGAGGAGATGGTACGGCATCATAGGCACAAATGGTGTATATTGCTGATAGCCAAAATAGACATGGAACTCCAAAATACAATAATTTGTAAATAATGAACTAGCCGGAAACATGCACGTAAAGAGCAGGCTCAGCTGCTAGTAAGTAAACTAGTTACTAGTAGTTAAAAGTACTTTTATTTCTATGATTTTTATGGGTTACTATAAAATACAATAACAGGCATACAATAACATCGAGCTTGGAGAATAAAAGTAAAGCGCCATCAAGCATCAAATAAGTGATACGTATAATAAAAAATAATTAATTCACACTAGAGAGATACACCAATAGTCAGACTAGGATTATGAGCAAAAAACCATTCTATATGATCGTGTTAGTATGAGAGGACACCCTACATGCCGTGCAGCGCTGAAGTGATTCGCACGCATGACCGAACGTAGTGGTGATAAAAGCCATCTTCAAAGCGGGTGAAGCCGGGCTACAGCAACTGTGCAGAGCGTGGTCGGTAGAATTCCTCATGAAGGTCATCGGCGGCTTCAACTCCATCATCGGATCTCCCTGCGCAACATCACGTATAAATACAAAATAATTAATGCACACTTGCGGTTAGTGTACACAAATTATTTAACTAAAAGTAGACCGGTTACCAGTACCGGTAATGTCTGCTTATATAACCGGTAGCACCTAACTATAACAATTCCTGATCTAACTTTTACTGAAGGATTCGAAACATTTAACTAAATTCTCAAACTGCACTGGAATTCTATATCGAAGTACATTCAAGCAAAAAACAGGTCTTCAATAGAACTCATCAGTGACTGTTTGCTCTTGTGAAATACATTACATGGGCATTTCGTGCAAAAAAAAATCTAAATAAATTATGGAATCAAAAATTTCTTTTAAATTATCATTATAAATGATATATTGCTATAAATTACTGATCAGAAATTATCAGAAATTATGGTACGGTAATCAAAAAACTTCTTCAAAGGCTACTTTCAGTTAGTTAGCTACGCCATCTATGCATTGTAAAGCCTACTACATAGGTTGCAGTCTGTACAAGTAAGGCTATCGTGCCACGCGCTAGATGGAGGTTGTTCACTAATTACGCATTAGATCCCTCAAAGCCGTAGTCATAATTTAATATATAGGAGGGGTTCCGGGGGGAATAAAGTTTCTTAAAACGTTAAAGCACCAGAAAAGCTTTGAAAAAAAACCGAGTAGTATGTCGGTATCATGATTTAGGATTCACGACTCCGGATTCACCTTCACATTTTTCATAATATCTGGCCTATCAAGCAGATATACATGTAGGTCTACCCGACAATCCCTTGGTCAAATTTAGACCATTCCAATAGCATTTCTGCAGGACTTCTAAAAAACTTGTTCAGGTGTCCTAAATAGCCAGAAGCCTCATTTACGTACATTTCTTAAGATTTTCTGGAATCTTATCCTAACTGAAATTTAAAACAAATAAAATCCAATCGCCGACCGCCGTGACGTCATCATTCGGTTTGCGCGCGACCGTGCGTAATTTGCAATAAACAAGATTTGCCAAAGATTCTCTTAAGACAATCTTACAACTAAGATTGTCACAAGATATCTACGTGAATGAGCCCCCAGGACAAAATCATCAAGCCTACTGCATTTAAATAGTGAACAGGAACTCATTTTCATAACTTGTGTAGTTACCAAAAGCTTTAAGCAAACTGGATCTTCCAAACATGAGGCGGAGCGATTCACAGATACTCACGTGATGAATTTTAATACTTTAATCCACAAAGAGTTTAAAATCTCATTGTCAATTAATAGGACAAAACATGCAGAAAATTTTTGTCGCACACGCCCATTGCACACACGTTATTTCTATAACCTTTGACGTCCCTTTCGAACCGCAGCATATTGAACCCGTGACGACTACTCGTTATGTGTATGTTGATCTGCTGTGAGCTTCTGAATAAAATACAAATATAAATACAACACATTAGCTTGTTAGCGTGGAAGAGCCAAGATGCAAAGATTAATTTATTATAACAGCCTACCCGCGTGTCGCATTCTTTCGGTCTAAGTAGTCTGTTGTCGGTAGCAGGACTGTAGGACCGGAGCGGATTGTAGATGAATTTGACCAGCATCGGACGGTGAAGAATGGAGCACCACGTCAGTGGCCCAGACGTGAATCCTTTTGACAGAAGTGACGGTTGTGATCAATGCTGACGTCGCCTCAATGTAGATAGGATGAAGTTGACTGAACTTGGTGGATTGGCTACTCGATCGTCGTAGGATATGGCCGTCTTCTGTAGATTCCTTCATTCTCTGCAATACAATGTCATGAGAGTTTCTAATCTAAAAATAGTCAAATATTAAATTTTCGTGTGCACGTTATTTTGCCGAATATCGCGAATCAGTTGCACTCACAAAAATTACACGCGCAAAAATAACACTGAGAGGTCAAAACCGCGAAAATAACGGCTAAAATTTAATGTTTAAACAGTACCTGTGCCGCATTTTACAATCAAAAAAATTCTAAATCAATTTATCGTTAGTCCATTACAAGTAAAGGCAATGATTGTAAAGTTATTATCATCAGAAAAACACATTTTAAAATGCAAAATGTCCAGTTAAGTATACTGTAATACCGCTTGGCCTGTAAATGGTTGTGACGCGTCAAGCTGGGTAGATGGTAGATCTATAGTGTCGAGTTCTTAAATACAGCCCCAAAAAAAAGTCTCCTGTATGACCTTGAAAGCTTGAAAGCTTTTGTCTGCATCCCCCCCCCCGCCCCCCCACCGCGGTAATCCGCAGCCAAGGCGCTGCAGGCCTTTCATAAATTAAAAATACAGTACTGATATTGGCCTTTCTTTATCGCTGAAATAGTTAAGATAGGCTACAAAAAACAAATAGGCCTGTGGCCTGCGGTTCAGTGGCAAGATAATGGCCCAGTTCGCTATTAGATTACTTGCCTGTCAATAAGAGCGCATTCTAGTAGGCCTAAACAGTTCTGAGAAGTGAAAATGTGCAGTAAGCCTACTGTTAGTAGGGCATAGATTCCACAGTTCCAAATTGAAAATGCACTGTTTTGAATAGTAAGAAAGGTTTTTTTGAAATTTATCTTAGCACCGCCCCCGTCGTTGTCCTTTCCAAACATAGACTAAACAGGAAACGTGCAAAATAGTTAGGAAAGAATGATCACAGCCTACCTGAGCATGGTGTCATTCTGTCGGAAGGTAGCCGGCGTTCAGAGCTCCTACGTATCGGGAATGGTCCGCCTGACAACGAGGAATGACTGCACCACGCAGAGGTTCACTGGTAGCGTTAAGTACAGAGTGCGCAAGACTTAATAGCGCATCCAGACGTACTCGCTTTCGTCACTGGTTTCGTGTTGTACTCGTCCGCGATGAGATCCTTGTCCAACGTTCCATACCACCTCGCTCGTCCAAATGCAAATCGGGTAATGATCTCTGCGCTAGGATAATCGACAGTGTCTCGAAGGCCCACTGGGAGGATTGTCCGCGACTATCAGGATTGCCCGTGATAGGCCTATGTCTACGCCGACTGATCTGGACCAAATGACCTATGCCGTGACCCCTTACAAGTGGGTCTGATCAATGTAGAGTGCTGTAGTAGACCACGCCCACACTAGCCCATAACTCCAAATACCTAACCCCTAACCCTTCCCTAGCCCTAACCCAGCCCAAACCCTAACTTTTTGGCCCTAATGGGGCCCTAACCCTAATTTTAAAATAAAAGAGAAATTTTCTCAGTCGGACGAGTGACAGTTGCGTTATACAGTGATGATTGACAGTTGCGTTATACAGGAGTAGGCGTGGTTTACCACAGGACTCACGTTGACTCGAACCGCTTTTGACTCCTTGACCTAAATGGCCTAGGCCTGCCGTGCCGATGTGAATTCTCATTGGTTGATTGTCTTTTGCGGCATAATTCTATACTATAGGTAGAGCGAAATATTTGACATCATGTGCAGCCAATAAGAAGTTTGCATAGTTAATTCAAAATAAGCAGTAGGAATAATTAGCTAAATGGTAGATTCGAGAGTACGTGCAAGATCGTACGTCTACGTCTTAATTTGCCAGACAAAATTGAGATTTCAAAGTCAATATTCAATAAGTAAATTAAGTTTATTTTACTTTCTAAAAATATAAGAATTATTTAAAAGCAGTAATGATACTTTCAAACACGTTTGTGTTATCTTATCAGCCCAGTGGCTTCTTTATAGATAAAAGGATGTCACAATTATTAATGAATGTAATTTTGATTGGCTGCATGTTGCGTCATTGGTTTGTCAGTATACTTGTTTACGGTGCTGTCTCGTACGCGGCGGCCTAGTTCTGTGCGGCCGCCACTGTGGGGGCGCCTTGGTAAATAGAGCACTAAAAAGAAAAGTAAAGGTTCATAATTTACGGTAATCTTGATAGTTTACAGTACGGTTTTCGTTTCTTGTACCCCCAGCTGACCCGGAGGGTACATATCTGATCCATAGCCCAGAGTCACATCCATCAGCATACCTGATTCTCAGGTATGCTTAGCTGCCAGGCGGACGGCGCGAAAACATTTCGCGCGTAATAGCCTCGTAGCTTATGCAGTACAGGTTTTCTACCTTCTTATCAGATAACACCATGAAATTGTAATTTTCAGTAGTGTGAATTTCAGTATTGCAAACGAGACTTCAAAACCGGTCACCTCTGCAGTGCGTCACTTGACACGATAGTCGTAACACGGTGTCGCAATGATGCGGAGTCGGGTTAACGCTAAATCGATGGCGTACGCCGCCACGTCGCTCGGCGCCCATTTGATGAACGCCGTCTTCACGTTCTACTACATCAAGATCTACCTCAACAGATTCCACGTCACCTCATACTGGTTTAACCTTTCGCAGGTGTAATGCGTGCAAATGTAATAGGCATATGAAATAAAAGCGCCATAATATTAGGATGGTAACGTTTAGAACTAGCTCTTACTCTTTCAATCCTTGAGTTTAGTTGATTTGAAATCTTCCTATCCTGCTCCACACCTGTTCTACTCTGCCATTTTTTCTTTTGAATTGAAAATAAAATCTGTTCTCACCATAGATTCCTTTCATTCTCTGATGGACACGTGGACAACCGAGCTGGCTATTGTACACTCCTACTCAGTGGCGGTGGAGCGGTTTTATTTTAGGGGGAGCAGACGGTGCCAGAGACATATTTTTAGGGGGGCATTGCCTCTTCTAAAAATTCAAGGGGGGCAATGTTTGATGTTAGAAAGTTTCTGTTAACATGTTGGTATAAGTTAGTATAATTGAGCTATGGATTTGTAGATGAGTCTAAACAAAGAGTATGGGGAAGGTGAATGGCTACAGCCTACATGTTAAGTGTATACAAATTTTGTTTGAAGGGGAGCAAATCCATGATCAAGGGGAGGCAAGAACGAAATTCAAGAAGGGGCGCTGCTCCACCATCAAATTTTAAGGGGGGCATTTTTCACTTCTGGCCCCATTTGCACGTCGCCACTGCTCCTTCTCCCACCCCTTCGTCCTGGGCTTCCATCAGCTATACATTTATGGTTGCCCACGACGAAAGGAGGTTCCTGATGACGTCCTCGAGGACTCTAAATCTATTACTATTATTATTATACTTATGCTATGTAACTCATTCTTCATGACATTATTTGCGCCAGGTCGTCTTCATGCTGTGGAACGCCGTCAACGATCCTCTGTTCGGCTGCCTCCAGGACTCGGTCTTCGTGCGCCGGCGCTGGGCCTTCCTGCGCACACGGCGCCAAAGCATTCTCTACGGCGCACCGCTCTTCACCCTCTCCTTCCTCGTGACCTGGCTGCCGTGGGCAGACTATGACGCGCCCTCCACCCCCGCGTGGGTGGGAGGCGTGCAGCTCGTCACCGTGCTGTGTTTCTACGACACGCTGTTTACGTTTGTGCTGCTGGCGCAGTGCGCGCTGTTCACGGAGCTGTCCGGGGATCAGGAGGACCGAGTCAGACTCATTCAGTACTCGCAGGTAAGCAACAGCGCGGCTATGACTCCAATAGGCATGTGGTGATCTTACAAGTGCAGGGCCTCTGTCAGTCACCGTTTGTGCGGGCTTTCCATTTATTACGGACCCAAGGGGATCGAAAAGAGTGTGGCCTCGCGATAAAAAATTTATAGTGAATTGAAAGCATACAATGTAAATTTGTTTGTTTATTGTAGTTTAGGGACTGCGTGTAACGCGCATTCCAATTCCGCGCAAGAGAGCCAGCATAGAACGGCTTCCCCATTTTTTCAGTCGCCTTTTGCGACAAGCCCGGGGAACTCTGGACTGCAGGCCAATTCTTTGTTCCCCAGCCTGCAGGGGTATATACAATGTACGGGTGACAGTGATAACATAATAGTCTTTGTCTCTGGCGTTCATTCTCGTGCCCTGCAGGCAGGTCTATGGCGCCGCGTCCATATTAACACGGGTTAGACGTTTACATCGAAGCCGGGTTTTTACACCCGGATGCCCTTCCTGTCGCCAACCAGAATAATAAATTACCCCGGACGATGACTATCGGCTGGTGACATTTGTATGTTCAACAGCCTTGCTGAAGGGCTTGTGACGCGTGGTTTCGTAGTTGCCGGCGCAAGGACTCGACCCCGGGTCTCTGGCACTTATGTCCGCTACTCTGCAGCGCCTTGCCACTGTCAGGTTTTACGTACCATTAGATCCGTATGATTGCCGTACTGTGATGCTACTGTTCAGTTCTAATATTCGCCGCTCAGGGCCTCATATGGGTCTTGAAAAAAATTAGCAAAAAATTAGCCAACAAAATTTCTTTTCGCCAAGCTGTGGTTTTTTTCGCCAAATTTATTACATATTTGTTCTCATCTGGTGCATTGAAATATCGAATTATTGTTCTGTTCATCACGATTGACCCAGTAATTGAGCTTCTAAGATGAAGGATGACTAAAAAATTCGCCAAAGGCTTTTGCCAAATGGAAAAAAAATTCGTCAACTGCTCAAAAAATTCTTCTTTGGCGATTTTGGCGACTGGAAGATCAGCCCTGAGTACGTACATTACTCACTCTGTTTGATTACCTGCTGTTCAGTTCTAATATTTGCAGCTGTCCCCTGTCTCCAGGTGGCAGCGCTGCTCGGCTCCACGTCCGTCTACTTCTGCGAGTTTGTCTCTCACAGCCTCGAGCTGTGGTCGGCCTTCCAGGGGGCCTGCGCCCTTATCGCCCTCCTAGCCTTTGTCTGCTTCGTCTACACAGGGCTCCATGCCCACACCCCCTACGACGTTTTGGCCTCGGCGCAACCGGAACCCGAGGGGGTGGTCAAACAGGGGGCGCAGAAGGGTCAGCGGAGCGACATGGGAGCCGGGGGGCAAGGAGCGGTGGGGAAAAGTGAGGCGCTCCGTGATGTCAGAGACGCGGAAGAAATTAGGTGATAATGATTGTTTGCCGATTTGTCGATAATAAGTGTGGACCGGGAGTTCTCAAAGCGCTGCTCACGGCCAAAAGTGTCTGGTCAGGACGCTGTGCCAAGCCTAAGTTTCTGACCCGAACGATGATTTTTGTGTGCAGACACTTGGGTACTGTAGTCATGTAATGTCCAATTTGGCAATGCATTGGATCAGTTTAGCATGGAGAACTTTCACCCATGTCCGTGTTTCAGACGCGTGATACCTTCAATTTAACTCCTTGACGCTAATAAAAATGATGATAATAATTTACTATAGCTAATTACAGGCTGATTACAGGCTGATTACAGGCTGATTACAGGCTGATTACAGGCTGATTACAGGCTGATTACAGGCTAATTACAAGCTGATTTCAGACTGATTACAGACTGATTACAGGCTGATTACAGGCTGATTACAGGCTGATTACAGGCTGATTACAGGCTGATTACAGGCTAATTACAGGCTGATTTCAGACTGATTACAGGCTGATTACAGGCTGATTACAGACTGATTACAGACTGATTACAGACTGATTACAGGCTGATTACAGGCTAATTACAGGCTGATTACAGGCTGATTACAGGATGATTACAGGATGATTACAGGATGATTACAGGATGATTACAGGGTAATTTGCTATAGCGCAATGTCAAGTCAAACACAATTCTGGGGCGCTTTGCAATCATGCAAATTTAGGCAAACAAGTGACAGGCAAAATCTACATGTAGCAATCTTAAGGATATGAAATGGTAGTATTTCGATAACTCGCGAATGCAAATTTTTTCATGCTAATGCTGCGTGATACATGGAAATACCTGTAATTGTATATGTTCCTCCGTGTTTAGGGCTCTGGACGGTGGAGCGTCACACTTGGACGACGCCGTGTCGACACTGCGCAAGACTGCGCAGATATTCGCGCAGCCGAGCTTTGTCAGCTTCGTGTTGACCAACTTCTTGCAGATCTTCCACAGTATCTATCTGGGCAACTTCGCAAGCATCGTCTGCGACAGGCTCATCGGCAACGACGAGATGTCTAGAGAGCAACGCGGTATCTTCTACGGAGCGCTCTTCACACTGCCGCAGGTTTATCGCCCTTGAACTTCTCAATTATTGTTTACCCGAATCTAGTTAACTTGACGTCGTTTAAAGTGTTTCTTCTGGTACAAGTGTGCATTGTAATCAGTGTTTGAAGTGGTCGTATCGATACAGTTGTTACCGTAAGATAAGGGTGAGTTACGAAAACCTACGAGGCTCATATTACTGATGACCTATGACCCCTATATTTGCCCCGTACCTAAAGTGATGTAGAATCATGGCATTCATTACATCCATTTATTTTTTTATTGTCGTTTATATTTTTTATTGCATCAAAGCGGAGATTGAGCACAGTATTTATAATTTTTTACTCCAGTCATTTGATTTGATGTCGACATTCAGTTTATTGGATGTTCATGCGGTCTGTTTAAAGATACTGCTGATCGTTGGAAGCCCATTGGTCACTCGTTTCGGCTACTACCGCGTGATTCGCTGCAGCTTTGTGCTCAAGATTGCGCTCGGAGTCACGCTGTTTATGATTGGTCGCGGCCATACCTGGTTTCTGGTCGCCTTCTTTCTCGCCGAAAGGTTTGAGTTTTGTCAGGAGTGTAACTTAAAGAGAACTTGTTTTGTCAGTTAGTATTCATAGAATTCAGTATCGCGCTCCTTTTTCTCATTGCTTTTGCGCAGGTTTAAATATATTGATGGCCAAAATATTGGTATAATCGTAAGCGCATTGCAATTACAATATTGATAGCATTAATAGGCTGTGACTTAATAGTTTGCTAAGGTAGAGAAGTAGGGTGAGAGAATACTCTCTCTCTTTCAGTGCTCTGCCACATGGCAGGTCTTTGGTGTCCAAACTTTCCAACTTATCAGATCTTTAGTCCTTGATCGGACATCAACAACCTGGGGAAAACAAAAAGCAACTATCACAACATACAAAGCAATCACCGGACTGACTATCGAATACACCAGCACGATCTGGTCACCCATCGCCGCCAAAACAAACCTCAACAAACTACAAATAGTCCAAAACTCAGCACTAAGAATCGCCACAGGCTGCACAGCAGACACAAATGCACAGCATCTTTTTGAAGAAACAATGATACTCCCAGTCGAAAACCATTTAAAACTACAAGCATCACTTCTCAAGCAGAAATCACAAGCAGCCTCACATCCCCTCCACCACCTCACACAAAACACAGACCCTTTGAGAATGATCAGGCATTCAATCTTCCTTAACAAAAACATCTACACCAATTAGACACAGACCCAACATCAACGACCAACAAAATAATACAACACAACCTGAAAGCAATACACACCACAGCAGTCCAGAAATACCTACACAACAGAGAACCAAAGAAAACAATTCAACAGCAAGCACCATCAATAGACACATCAGAGGACACCCTGCCACGCAAAACCAGACGAACATTCGCACAACTCAGAACAGAAAAATCATCACTGCTATTCTTATACAAACACAAGATAGACCCACACACTCACCCATCACCCCTATGCCCACTTTGCAACACACAAGAACATACAACAGCACATCTCTTCAATTGCACACACATTAACACACAACTTACACCAAAGGATCTGTGGACGAACCCGGTCAGAGCGGCAGCTCTGCTGGCTACCTGGGAGCAATAGCTGGCCAGTCCCTGATGCGGGGTTGGGGAATCTGGGCTCAGCATCAGGGTCTGGCTGGGGAAGGCACCAACACCATCTTCAGCCATTCTCTTCATATCCGCATACGATTCTTTCTCAAGCAGGTCGTCTATCATTCTCATATGTGGCCTTTGCGATCCACTCTTACCCTCCATTCTTCCCTTCATCACCTCTCTCAACAGACCCTCTCCTGGTGAGAGAATAAGTAGAATAATATTTGTTGAATAATATTTTGAAGACAATTTGAAATGATGAATATTTGGTAGTGCATTTTCATTATTTTAAGATGGCTAAATTTAAATTAAAGAAGACACGCGGAACGGCCTTTTTGTAATGTTGAAGAAAATATTTTGTTGATTTGTTGCAATTATTATTCAGGTTATACGTTCAGGATGAAAGACTTCATAGATCTATGTGATCTCTTTCAGTTCGGGTGCAAGTGCGACATTCTCCCTCTTCAACCTTCCCCTGTCTGACGTCATCGACTGCGATGCAAGGGTTCACGCCAGACGGTAATAATGAAATGATAATAGAAAACTTAAATTATCACAATGGCAGTAGAAGCATACATTTATTGCAATAATTATAGTAAATAACCGAGCTTGCCTAGTAAACAATTATAAATGGTAGTGGGTTCAAAGTACCAGTAAGGCTCTGTGGCAAAGGCCTAGTGGTTAAGGCGTCCGACCACGAGTTCCAGAAACCTGAGTTTGAGTCCTGGCGTTGGCAACTAGGAAACCATGACGTTACATGCCTTTCAGCAAGGCTGTTGAACACGCAAGTGTCGCAGACACCCCCTGTACTCCATGATATTTGACTCCTAGAAATATTTGTGATGAAGTTTTAAACGTTTGGATGCCAATGACCTGCTATATGGCAGGACACAAAAGAATTCCCCCTCGTCACAAAACTTGTTCTGTTGCAGACACCCCCTGTCCTCGATGGTGTTCGGTCTCAACGCGCTCGTCACCAAGCCGGCCATCTCCCTCTCCCCAATGCTCGCCGTTGCAATCTTCAACCGTCACGGCTACAGCAACCACGCGACCTCCGCGCTGACCCAGATCAACTCCACAATCGCCCAATCGCACACAAGCGCGGTCGCCGGAAGCGACGCGGGATTGGCTGATGCCATGTTTGATCTGACGTGCGCGATTCCGGTGGCGGTGGGGTTGTTGCAGCTGGGCGCGTGGTCGTTTTACACGATAAGGGAGAGCCACAGGCATCGAGTGCTGCCTGTTCATCAGTAGGAACTGGCTGCAGTGTCTGAGCGGGAAGGGGGGGGCATGCTAAATGATAAGTTCCATCATGGCAACTGAATGACTTTAATAGTTGCCATCCGTTGCCAAAATATAGAAGTCATCTATTACCATAACAAAAATTTGAAATAATGAATACAGATGATGTCCTAATGATGTACTTTCAGATAAGGTCTTGATAATGTACTTTTTGCTTCAAAACTAAATTAAGGAGGGGGGGGTGGGAGGTTCTAATGAACAATAAAGCGTTCTGCTCGTATGAAGACTACAAGTTAAGACCTTGTCTGTACTCTGTCATTTTCTAATTTCACTATGTCAACATTATGGTTGCCATTATCGCGCCAATATAGCACATTTGGAAACTGCTGGGGTGTCAAGTAGGTAAGCAACATGCTGAGTCGCTTATTAAGCCACATGCTGAGTCGCTTATTAAGCAACATGCTGAGTCGCTTATTAAGCAACATGCTGAGTCGCTTATTAAGCAACATG
>JAQIWG010007317.1:0-12437 GCA_034695025.1 Chamaedrilus cognettii
CCAGAAACCCAGGGGGTAGGCCCAGGTAGTTTAAATCAGGTAGTTTGACCCGGGCAACGCCGGGAACCCCAGCTAGTTAACTATAAGATAGGCAGCCAGCCTACAGTAGGCTACAGCAGCATAGCTGCTGTAGCCTACGCTGCAGTAGGTAGGCCTACCAATGACGGTTATAATAGGCATACTACATGTATGCCCCGCAGGGCCACGGTGGTCAGTGGGCCCCGCAGGGGCCTCTGAAGACGGTAAGAGAGTCCCGCAGGCACTCTCCTACTGCCCCACATGTAGATTAGGAGGTAAGAGGAGGGCAAGAGGAAGGACGGAATTTTGAGGTTAAATAGTTCTTTGATCCAGTGCATCTTATTAAAAATTAATAATAGTGTGGTACAGTGCAACGTTTTTATTGGATTACCTCCATTCTCACTAAATTCCAACTAATCCTCAAGGACTATAGAGCATCTAGTCAGTTTATCTTTACTATTGAGTTGGATTCAACACTACCCTATGTCGAGGTGCTCGACCTATCGATCTGAGCTATTGGGAACACTTAAATGATCTCTATCGTGCCTAACTCACCTATTAATGGGACAGAAATGAAGCCAAAGCTAACACGCATTTACACAGACGCACTACCATGCACCACACTAACACGCATGAGAGGCATGTCAATGAACATAAGGACGATGTCCAACAGAGATGCTTGGAGAGAGCTCATTCGGCCCCATCGTCACTCGCTTTAAAATAGTTTTTTTTCAACTTTTGGACGTCTTTTATAGTAACAATTGTTCTCTCTGACATCAAAGAACGGTTTCAAATAGACTACCTTGAGCAAAAAAACTGAAAAACATTAGATTTTAAGACATTTGAAACACTTTATTCACATTGCTCATATTTTGGAATTTTTCTCCGTTTGAGGTTTGCACGACATGATCGACTATAGTCCTAGAGGATCCAATGTTACACAGGCAAAACGCTGAAAAAAAGCAGAAGCATGAATATAAAGAAAATTCATTTATGACAGCTACAAGGCAAGCAAAACAAATATTTACTGAATAGCGCTATGTCCAAACTTGCTTTCTACTTGCAACTACTTGAAACCTGCTTTCGTTACTTGAAATCGTCCATGATAAAAAAAAATGTTTAGACTATGATTTCTTGCAAAAACCTGTAACACGATAACAAATACATAACAAGCATAATTACACCGGGTACATAAAACTACAAAGCGCATAAAAGCTAGCAGTCATGCTATAGATCAAGCAAATCACAAGCAAAACGAAGTAAAACTTAAAACTTTTAAAAATGTAGCGCAACACAAAAAACATACTTCTAGATTAACAAATTGTAGATTAACAAATGTTGAGCCTAGCATCAGCTTGGTCAGTTAATTGTTGTAATAGAAGCAAGCATATGGAACTAGTTGAGTTATGGAACTCTACATCACCGATTATGCAGATGGTTATAATTATGCTGCAAAACATGAAATTTTAGATGCATGTTATATCGGCGTTTTGCTTCCTATAAATTTGACTGCACTTAATTTTCGCTTCTTTGGGGACTGCCCATTACAAATAGCTTCTTCAGCTTTATTTTCGCGCATGTAATTTTCATTAGTTTTGCCCATTCTCAAAATTCGACAAAATTACTTGCAGGAGAAAATTTCATGCTTTAAATTATTGTGTATACAAACATAAACTATCAGAATTTCAGAACGAAAGGAAATGTTAATTAATAAACGAATCAAGAAACCTCAACTTAGTTAACAATATTTACAGACAGAGAATTATAGAATTATAGCATGTCGTACCTAACAGATTAAAATATCAATAGAATTCCATAACTGATAACATCTTATTAATTTACTTTCTAAAAGCTAAATACATAACCTTAATTAATCAACACATGCCTCAACATGATAAACATGTACGACAGATTGTCAACAGTGGCGTAGGAAATGAGGGGCTTGAGAAACTGAAGCTTTTCCGAGGCAGAGTTTTAAACATTTCATATATACTTTTGAGAGAATGGACAGGCTATGAAAGTATGCGGGGCAGGAAAGGGGCTAGTAAGAGCTGCCCTACGTGATTTAAATAAAAGATACTTATAGCACTACATAGAGTGCTTTATTAAAAAGGTATCTCTTGCAAAATCTCGATTATCTAGTCAATCTACGTTATTTCTATTGAATTTTGGCAACATTTCTAGTGAAGAGAATTCGCCGGATTCACCGATTTTCATAAAGAAATTCGGTTGTATTCAAAAGTAAGAAAGCTTCTTCAAAAGAGTTCAAAAATAGTTCCCACCAATACAATGAAGCAACGTTTGATGCCTTTCTGCCTATAGCTCCGGACATTCCTAGACCTAAACCTGCTCTAGTGTTAAAGGGGAATCATTGGTCAAAACAATCAATCCAAGAAACAAACATCATTGTCAGATGCAAAACTGGAGGCCTTCTGGAAGCGATGTAATCATTTGCAGCAGCCGTGCTCGATGAAGTCATGCTTTAGAATATGAATCGACTTACAACCTGCACATCGATATTGGTCTGCTGGCATGATTATTTTGAAATACGACTCCCCTTAAATGGTAGTGAAGCAAATTTAGCTCTGAGAACATGCTGCAATAGAGCCAAGGCTGAAAGGCATCAAAAGTTTCTTGTTCATTGCATTAGTGAAAATAAAATGTGACTTTTAAAAAGAAGTGTCATAAAATCTAATCACAAATAAATTACCTTTTTGGAAATTTAGAAATCTGGGCAACGTATCTCAGATACAAATTTTGCAAAAAATTTAATACAAATATCAAATATTGGATAGCTTATCACGATTTTGCTAGGGGCACCATTCTATAACACTGTATTATATGTTTTGAGAAATACTCACAAGCAGCATGAGATTTCCAGGACAACAATACATTTTATATTCCAACCAAAATTTGTATTCTCTTTAAGTCCCTAATTTACAACCTTCATCAACAAAATGAATCAACTTCGTCTTCATATGTTGTTTGCATATACACCCGTGTTCCGATGAAAATAAGAACACTTTACACTTGTCATAACTCGGTCGAAAATTTTCAGATACGTCTGAAATTTGACACACAACAACAGCAGCCATATCAATTACCAACCAGACAATTTGTAGCGAAATGCAAGTAATCTTGACAAAATTATGGCTGTTTTAAAGGAAGTAAAAAAAAAGTTTCTAACAGTATTGCTACGTATTCTGTGCCTAATATCACATTACAAAGCAGTCCAGAAACTTAGTCACAGCTGATGTTCATAGTGTCCTACTTGTTCGCGTACATATGACAGAAGACGGGGATGCCACTGTTTGATTGCCTAATCCATGATTTTGTGATCAAACAGCTACCACTATTCAAGCATACGAGTCGACGTGTGATTAACGTCACAAATACGAGATAAATGCGCTCCTCCAGTAGAGCTGTGGATTCCACACTCCATATCTGAGGGTCTAGCGGATATAACCACATCTTCTGTAATGTGGATGCAATCAAGGAGGACACTTTGAACATCAGTTGTGACTTAATTTATTTTCCATTTGTATGTAACTTGACTGTAATGGCACAATACGTAGCAACTAATGAGAAAACTTTTGTTTCTTTCTTTTTGTTAAACAGCCATAATTGTGTCAAAATTGCTCGCATTTCTCTACAAATTTCCCGATTGGTGTAGATGTGATTACAGTTGTTGTGTAAAATTTCAGACCGATCTGATAACTTTTGACCAAGTTATGACAAGTTTATAAAGTGTTCTCATTTTCATCCGGACACGGTGTACATTATACAACATAGTCTAGAGTGAATTTCCGATACACTACAACATTTGCAAATATGCATATTTACAGATTGAGTCATAAAAAAGGTATCCCTAGCGATATTGTGACAACTTTGAAAAGTGTCATATTTTAGCCAAATTTCTACAAGATTTGTAGCCGAGACAATTTGACATACAGTGAATAATACAATTTTAAAAGTAATAGCTTTATGATCAAAATTTTATAATATCTTTGAAAAGTCTAAAAATCGTTTTTATCCACACGCTCAAACGCATAAGCACACTGACCTACCCCACCAGTTCGTACGTACTAAATGGATGAGTCTTATCGTGGTATCACTAGAGGCCCCCTTTTTTATTCACAATTCACTCTGTATATACTAAAATCCTTTGGAAATTATCATCATCATCATTTACGTTTTACGTCCACTTTTCTGTGACAAAACAGGTTGGACGTTTACCACGATGAGACTCCCCACAACTCTCGATTCTTTGCCATCTCTCTATTCATGCCTCGCTCCTTCATATCGCTCTCTACCGCCTTCTTCCATGTTTTCTTCCCCCTCACTCTTCCAACGATCCCTTCCATTTTAATATATCGACATGCGGATCCCAGTCTTTCTCATTCATGCGTTCCATGTGTCTAAAACCACCTCAGTCTGCCTTTCTTCATCATGTCTGTAATACATGCAACACCTAACCGTTTTCTCAAATCTTACTTTTTACTTTTTAAACATTTGGTGACCGCATACTGTACAACCTTATAGACAATGTAGTCTATCCCCTATCTAACAGACAGAGCATCATAGTGATCTCCACGCTTCAAAAGGATCACTGGCGCATGATCACCATCAGTGCTGCTGGCAGCAAACTTGGTGATAGTTGTTCTACAGTTCGAAATCCTCTCAAGAATATATACTGTTGTTCCAAACGCACGCGAGAGAACTTTCGGCATCAAATCCACAGAATCAAGATTGTACTCTCTGTGATTCAAGTATCTATCCACCTCTGCTCTACTGAGTCCAAACGGCAGATACTCATTGCTATTGGAGCTAACCTCTACAGATATTCTGTTTTTCACATCGTCTATCGAAACATTGCTCGGTAGACCAGTAGCGAATGAAGCTAGCAAGCAATGTCCATCTCCGGGAACCACAACCGACTTGAGATCAAAATAATTTATAATTTTATCCGTTGAATAGTCAATGGTCTTCCTCTCTTTATTTTCTAACAAAATATCTAAGGCTTCCTTTACAGAACCTTGATTATGCGAAGAGTTATTAGAATCAAGTAGCAACTTCAGGATACACAATCTTTCATCCATTGTGTTAGGAACTAAGTGAACTAATTCTGTGCCATCTGGATCAGTGATATTTTTGATAATGTTCGCCACTTCTAAATAAGCAGCAGGTCCATTCACAACACAATCATCCACAGATTCTACCAAAGATTCAGGACAATCTTTCGTTTGAAATCCATCGGCTAGTGGTTTATTAACTTCTTCCAGTTTAACATTGAAATCCAAAGTGTCTTCACTAGGACCAGAAAGACTTTCGATCTTCGACAATTCTTGTTCAGAAGGCACCTCATTATCATGTGCATTCCTGATGCAATCCACGAGCGTGCTTAGATTTTCAAACATGTCCTTCACTGCAAAATAAGGCCAATAAACAATGTAAGTAAGATCTCTAAAACTGAATATTAATGCAAAACAAGGATTGCAGAATTTGCAAAATGTTAAAAGAATTTGTCTAGATACCTTAGTCAAAAGAGCATTAAAAAGTATCAAATATATACTATATTCAGAAGTATTCTTAAGTCGATACATTAATACATCAAAAATACATATTTTATTTACCACAAAGGTGCTTGGATCAACAAATAGTAACTACATTCAAAAATCAAAGGTGAATCTCTCTCTCTCTAGTGCACTGAAAAACTGCAGGTCCCTGGTTACCAACCTCTCCACACCTCGCGGTCCTCCTCATGTTTCCATACCATATCTTTCCAGTAATTCATTTACCATTCTTATTCTTTTCCTTCCCTACGTCCTCTTCCCTCCATACTTCCGTCCAGTATCTCTCATCAATCCTTCTTCACTCACTACGTGCCCAATCCAGTTCTTCTAAAACTCTGCACAATCATAATCCACAAGTGTTCTTTTTTTCTAACTCTTGCCAACACCTCGTTTGTTCTTTTCTTAAAGGTAAATAAAAAGCAAGAAAAATGCTGCAATAATAATGACAAATTATATTCCCATGGCATGCATTTCACATGCATAACAGCATAATAACTGCATTATGCTCACTTAAACAAGTCTTCAGAGTGAATAACTACAAGCAAGAGCATAGACGAATTCATGATATTGTGTTGCAATCTATACTGTCTGCCAGTGCTCTGTTTCCTAAGTTTAGAGACCAGAGTAAGTTGTGTGTAGCACTAAGACTATACAGTCCGGTTCTGCGCAAGAGAGCCAGCACAAAACCGCTCCCCCTTCTTTAGTCGCATTCTAGGACCCAGAGAGCTCTGGGCTGCAAGCCAATTTTGTGTTCCCTGGCCCGCAGGGGTAAGTCGTCTGCCAGTGAACATAGCAATTAATTTTAAAGTTATAAAAGTTGACAGAGGCATATAAAAATTACAGTGTTGACCAAAACCATTCCACAAACTTTGAAAGCCAGTAACTTTGAAAGTTAGATAACTAAATGATGAGTAATATTATTGACATCAAATGACAAAATGTACAGATAAAGTAGTTTAACATTAACATTTAACCATAGGTCTGATGGCATAAAGTAATTGAAGAAAATCGAATCAAACTAACCAGCTATTGTATCATCAGATACTATTTGTAACTCCGCCACTTCGATTCCGCTCCACAAGATCGTCTCCAGGTAAGATTCAAGCCTGTGCAGTTGTCCGCAAGCATCCTTAATTCTTCCTGCAGATCTCATTGCGTTGCTGTCGTACAGTGACTCCAGCTGATCTTGAACACCACACAAAACGTCATACTGTGACACTATTTGCATCCTACGACTCCACGTATTAAGTTATATACTCAACGTATAGTTGCGAGCTTAATTTAGGTCTTACAGTAACAAAAAGTCACATGATCAAAGCCTGAAATTAGATGTGATTGTTTATGTCACCTTGTAATTGTTTACTTGACTGAGTAGCCGGATTCAGCAATTTATTTGAACTTAATTAATAAGACACATTATATAGGACACATATATTGACACAAGATTTCTACTGAATTAATAGTATTGATACAATCATAGCACGTGTTCACTTATTTAAGATTTTTTCTTTTTGATATGTTGTGCTTTGTGCATGTATGTGTGTTTGTCTACTCTTTTGAGTAAGTAAAAGATATTCATATCAATCACATATTAACACTTTTAATTTGTCCTTACTTAGCAGTCCTTTACACGTTGCATATTTTAAGTAAAATTTTACATGTAATTTTGTATGTAATTTTACACGCAATCATGTTAGGCTAATTTTCATGCATGCAACTGTGACAAACAAAGATTTGTGAATACATTATTAATTACACAGCTTATATTGGAACAGTTTTTGAATTTAACCTAAAGCTGACGACTGCTGTCATGACAACGTCCGGTTTACTGTGTATAAAACTGGATCGCATTAAAACGCTGATTTGAATTTCCTTAACTGGGTTGCGTGCAAAATTACATGAAGCCCAGTTAACGAAATTTTACATTGTAATTTTCTTAACATGATTACATGTAAAATCACATGTATAATTTCATGCAAAATGTGCAGCATGTAACATGCAGCATGTAAGCCTAGCCAAATGTCAAAATTATTCACAGCTTTGCAATTAATCTGCATATAACTTACTTGAAATAACACGAACTAATGTGTATAAATCTTACTAAATTGATCTCACCGATTATTCCGCACTGATTCAGGTCAACGGATGATGCGGAAGTAAAACGCATCCATTTTCCTCGCAAACGGTGGAAAATAGCCTTAAAATTCAGACTCTCATCATTGTCATCGAAGGCGTCATCGAAAGCAGGTGCAGCCGATGTACTAGACGGGGTTGGCGATGCAAGAGGAAGTGACTTGTACAAATCATACGCAGAAAATCTAGCAGATGCGGGTGGTATAGCAAGACTGGCTCGGTATGGGGCATGAAGGGCCGGATGACTTGAAACAGCTGACAATGGGGCCTGAGAGCTTGAATCCGTGCCCAATGAACGTTGCTCAGTAGAACGTGCTTCTTTTTTGCTACGCGCAGCACCATGCTGGAACAATTCATACGATAATTAGCACAATTATTTACAGGTCTAAATTTTTAGATGCACAGCGTACATATGCATCATTTCAACTTAATATTGAATGGAAAACTGCTTGTCAAGCACATAATATATTATTATCATACCTAAATATCAGTATATGCTATAATGAAAGCTAACAAAAAGAACATGGTATCAATTTTTTCTAGAATTATCTAAATGTGATTCAATGATTGCTCAAAGCGCAGCCAAGCAACAGCTTTGGCACCAGCAATATTAATAAAACGAATAAAAAAAGTCCAATGTACCAATTACATTTAGCAAACGAAAATGCTTTCGCATGAAGACTTCACCCTTACCCTTGAAGACCTTACCCCTGCAGGCTGGGGAACAAAGAATTGGCCTGCAGGCAAGTGCTCCCCGGGCTTGTTGTAAAAGGACCTAAAGAAAAGGGAGAGCGGTTCTGTGCTGGCTCTCTTGCACAGAACCGGACTCTATATAGCCCTTGTGTGCTACACACCAACTGCAAAAAATGTAAAATTTAAAATTGCATGAAGACTGAAAACATATTGATCATTAGATCTGATGATGGAGAAAATAATGTAAATGTTACTGCGTGGATGAAAATGTTCTCAGCCTTGACAAGGTTAGCCAGAGCCATGCCAAACTTGCTCTGAAAGTAAATTACACAAAAGCATAATTTACTGCATTTAACAGATTTAAGAATAGAAGCAAGTGAGATAAACTGAAAAATTCTAGCATTTCAGTCAGCTTGTGATTTGCTCTATTCGACAGGCTGGCTTCAGCATATTATATATGGTACATCCGCCCGAAATAATGCATAGACTTAGTCTAGCTGGTGTAAGTGACATTATAACTTACATTTAGTACGCTACTAGTCAGTTTACTATATTTTTGGAACTTACATCAAGATTCACCTATGTTGTATAGAAAGAGCTTTAAAAATAAATATATTAAAAATAAATCTCACAGGGGCACAGTTATAGAATGAACATTTACATCATACATACTATAATATGCATGGTGCATGTGCAAGACTAATTACGAATCGTGCATGTCAAACATGCAGGGTATTTTTAATATCAACATCAATTTTATTTTATCTATTTTAGTAGCCCCTTGAGGGGAGAAGGAATTGGCCTCGTAACCCGACGCCAATGACTGACTGCGGTTAAGAAAAGATGAAAATTAATCGCATACCGGAACAATAGGCTACCAGAAACGTGCCACAAAATAAAATGGAATGTTAGTACTTGTCAGCACCTCCAAAATTGAGATCAGATGGATAGCGATATCTGCCAGCTCCTCCTGGCCAGGTCGTGGCGTTCCATTATTTGGATCCGCAAATTTCAGCTTTGATGGCCAGCCCGCTGGAGGATGCTTCCACAGCACTTGACCTAAAGAACATGGGCAATCTTCATAAAGCCAACCATTCAAATTTCAAAGTAAGCCCAGATAGAATGTCGAGAAATTCTTTAATTATATTGTTGACAAGTACAATTAAATTAAGTCGATTATACTGTCTTCATTTTTGCTTCAGATTTAATCGTTTATAAGTGCTTCTTAAAGTGGTAGTCCAACGCCGGTCGGCTGACCACCCGTCACCCGTCCACCGGCGAGCTGCAAAAGACTATAGGTTAAATTGACACCATTACTAACTTAATATTGACTAAATGCATCATACTCATTACTGTCAGGCCGCAAAACGTGTGAACACATGAACTATTGAACTAGTTTCAACTGTAGACTATGACATATGAGGCCCTAACCAAATATAAAAAAAATTACAAATAGTATGCTATAGATAATAATTTTCCTCGGTACTGCGTTCCCGAGGGACTTATAAAAATTGGTGTAAACGTTTTGCTCTGAGACGGCTAGCCCTCGGAATCAGATGGTGAGATAAAAGTGCCGTTGAAGCACACATAATTAAAACGCTGGATGGCAACTGAGAGGCACCGAAACACACAGATAATTATAAATGATTATAAATAAATATTAATAATTAGTGACCCAAGCACACTATGTGCATTGTACAGTGTTCGAAGAAGTTGTTGCATGTACAGTACTTAGTGTAACTGAAAAATGCTAGTTACACAAACCCCCAAGGTACATGTTACAATAACTTGAAATCCCTGTATCTGCTGCATATATATTGTCAAAAGACAATAAAATGCCTTGTTCTATGATCTGCATTATTTTCATACTGCATGTGTAGTACCACCTTAAATTACCAGGTTTCTCGAGCATAAATTTAAACGTGCAAGGCTACCTACAGGCTATTACGACATAAGCAGTGTAGACAGAGCAGCGCATAAACCGAGTTTAGTACTTTATCATACAAAGCACTACCTGGCTTGTAATAAAGGAACCTCACGATTTTCCTCACAAACGAGCGAAGCTCTTGCACCTTTGCATGCTTGAGCGACGATGTTTTCGAATAAGCGATGAGGCTAATGACTGTAAAACAAGTCATGCATATAATGTTTATAATGACTTTGCTTCAGATTTACAGTGCTTTACAATGCTTAAATACAACTGTATAAGTCTGTCAGCTCCATGTTCGACATTTTTCATGAATAGAGTATAACCCGTTGACTGTACCGCTGCCCAAGGTCACCATTGGAACTTGTATGCGGCATGTCATACTTGAAAGAAAAAAAAGAAGAAAAAAAAGATATATAAATGGATTCAGATGTTAAATGTAAAACACAGGTTACAGAAATGGGCAGCACATCAATGACAGCAAGGTATATACATGACCATGATAAGATGGATAAAAGCTGCCATCAGAGACTATTTTGCACACAGATCTATCACAATAATGTCAACGCTATTTAATTAATAATTGCTATGATTAATTAAAAACCTAATAATTGAGTTGATAACATTGGTGCCAAGACGGCCATATTATAGAAAACAATCCTAGTAAATGATTTAAAGAGTTAGTCATTTGTACCACGTGCCGAGTCCCCTAGAGGAGCTCCACTATTGGATGAGCAATGACGTCTCAATCAGGCGCAGAGGGTGAACTGGCGCAGAGGGGCGGGGCAAGAGGTCTATGTTCAATCTGCGAGAACCTCTACAAGCTCACTAACGCCAGCACGCTACAAAAGCATGGATATGGCTATGGACATTGGACACCCGCCATGCTATGGTGCTGAAGTTGATGGTGCAAGATCTGGTGCACAGTGGAATCAAACCTTATTAAATACATTAATGTCTTGATTATGATTAATTCAAATGATTAAATAATGTTACCATTTTGGTCCAAGTCCTTCAGTCTGATAATCTTCGACATCATTGACATCTGCATCGCATTACAAAGCAAATATTAAAAGTTGTCACAGTCACAGCTAATTATATACAAACACACACCCTCACATTTTGTGGCTGCATTCCCCGCTTACGCAGGGGTAGGCCATTTGCAGCCATGTACACCCGCCCTTCACTTTATCCTATCCGTCGCATCCTCACGTCTCAATCCCTTAGTTTTTATATCCTAGAGATGTCAAGATTTTCCACATCGTTTGTGGTCTTCATATACGTCTTCTCCCATCTACCTCATAATCCATTTAGGCTACGGTACATTTCCGCACCCAATCATCCAGTTCCTTTCTCAAAACATACCCCAGCCATCTCATTCGGTTTCTTCTTACCACCTCTCCCACTGCTGCATCCAACCCCATTCCACTCTCGGCTCGATACTATCGGCACTACTTTCTCTCTTTCAATGACATTCAACTCATCCACCTCACACCGCATGCTTCAACATGATAAACATGCACAACAAATTGTCAACATTGGCGTAAGAAAGAGGGGGCTTTAAGAAATTGAGGCTTTACTGAGGCAGATTTTTTTCAATTTCATAGATAACGTACTTTAGATTCTAGACAGGTATGGATGGCAGGAAATTGGCTAGCAAGGACGCTCAGCAACCACACAGAAGAACTATAGGACTGAATGATATTTTGGCTCGTAGCAAAGCAGAAGAAATTAGGATCGATATAACGTAACTATCATGAAAGGGTTAGACCGGAGGGTCATATTGGTCAGATTACAGAACAATTACTAGAAATTACTACACTGGTCAAAGATTAAGTAGCCAATACAAACATGATAGATGCTTCTCCTAGAGTCGAATACCCTGTGAGCAAACGCAGCGGTAAATAATTTGCAGATACGGTTCTTCCGAAAGAACTAGAGCAACAGTTGGGATTTGCTTCTGTGAATTAGCCGCATCAGAAATACTCTTAATAAGAAAACATGTAATATATATACACTAGCTGGGGTACCCGGCGTTGCCCGGGTCAAACTACGTGATTTAAACTACCTGGGCCTACCCCCTGGGTTTCTGG
>JAQIWG010007318.1:0-12436 GCA_034695025.1 Chamaedrilus cognettii
AATATTAATGCAAAGGTATTTAATATGGGAGATCTATGCGTAACAAGTCCAAGCTAAGACGCCATAGACCCTATATAGGAGACTTAAATGCGCAGGTTCATACACAAGCAACGATGATAAGCATCAGTCACACTGCGAATCTATGGCAACCTTTCAGAAACAACTCTAGACTGCGGCCTGCAGCATGTTGAAAGTTTACAGCGTTGAATCGGTCCCAAGAAGATCCCCAATCCTCTCACGTCCTTAGGCTTAAGCAACTCGGTCACGTACAAACAACAAGCCTCAACTAACGTCAAAGCTCAATAAGCCCAGGACTTCAATTGTCCTCAACGAAACTTGAACCGTTCAAAATAATTTGTTGAACTAATATATCTCTCATCAGGGCGCACCCGTTGGAAAGGAAAAATATAAATTATAGCCTAGTTAAAAATTATAATGGTTGCTATTATAATGTTCCATAGAAGGCCTATCCACATGATCTTATGTGGGATCTATATAATAATAGTTAAACAAGACACGACTACGCCTACCTGTGGGATTGTTGATTTTAGACTTCAATCGTTAACCCTGTTGGTTCTAATCTAGGAGCATCAATACTTCCTAGATTCTAATGATTACCCACGCCCCTTGTGCCCCCGAGGGTCAACTCGACTAACTATTTTTACTGCACAAAATGTCAAACTAGAGATCAATCTCGGCTTGCTTCTACGATCTACAACCACCAAAAGGAAACCAGCGATACGGAAAAATATATTTCCATCCGTGGTTTTGCTGCTGCTATATTGGTCACATTACATGCGAGTCGAATCTGATACTTTGAATGATTTTTATCACTTTCTAGACATTTGTGAGTCAACTGCTGGCTTCTGCCAATGTTTGACTGTTTAAATATTAATATTTATCGGCCTTTTCTGGGTGAACCCAAGGTGAACATATCGTGGGATACTCCAGTGATGGTCACCAAAATTAATATTATAAATGTTCAGAAAGAAGATACAATCTAACTAAATTAATGTCATTCTCAAATTTTCGAAAGCTTGAGCGAGTCCGCCAGGAAATGACGATTGAGCGATATTAGAAGAGTTTATGAAAAATTGGTAGTTTGCATTAAAACTCAAGAATTCAGTGCAAACCATGCGGGCGCCGTGCTCACTCATATAGAACTCTATTTAAGTTTAATGTTCATACGGTGCGCATTATCTGAGAGTTATTGACAATAAATTATGTGCAGAGTTTGACGTGTCAGTGGATAGGTCTCTCTAGATTTGTTTTGTTTTCATAAGAAAACTGCAGCTGACTTTGGTTTGTGTGAATGCACGGGTGATGAACTGAATCCCTAATCATAATTGCAAGCTTTTGGAAGCACACTGCAGTCGATGCACGGCCGCCCATCTTATATGAACATTCTGTGTTAAGTAGTCCCGATGTACCAATCAACGATCCAGGGCCTTGATTCCATACTGAAGAACAACTCGCCACTTTCAAGCATCATTCAATGTGGCTCGCTGTAAGCCCTTCCACCCATCCCTATTCGTAGATTTAGCGTTAGGCCGCGCACGGGGGGAGCAAGCCTGGCCTCGTCAGACAGCGACGGTGACGGCGCAGGAGGCGGCGGCGTTCCGTACCCCCCTGCCCCGCGGCTCTCACCCCCTGCCTCGCGCACGCCCCCCACTTCCCTCGCCCCTGAAGACTCGACTCTTTACCCCTTCCTGCACAAGCGGCGCCGCCTGAGCGCGGCTGGTGTCCCTGCGGGCAGCAGCCTGGCTGCGCCCCCTGGCCCCCCAGGGGCCGACCCTGAGAGCCCCCCCGGCGGGGGCGCCATGCAGGACCCTAAGGGGTCGACAACCGTCGAGCCCAAGCGTCGAGTTCCCCGGCGGGCCATGGCGGAGCCTAGCGGGGGCGGCGCTGCCATGGCAACCAGTGTATTGACGACTAATGGAACGAGCAATGGGGAGGTAGGGCCGCATGGGGATGGGGGGGAGGGGGACACAGGGTCCCAGGCCAACATCTACCCCATCAAGCTCATGTCTCGCGCCGACAAAAACATTGTGCGTCTGATTGGCCAGCACCTGCAGCACCTCGGGCTTAAGTAGGTCAACCACTCGAGTTTAACTAGGTCAACCACACACAAAAATAGGTCAATGACTTGGGATAAAATAGGTCAACCACTCGGGTTTAAGAAGGTCAATGCATTTTCTTTTTTGCATTGCAACTACTTGCAACATACTAGTCTTGCAGACTTTTGTAGTGCTCTAAATTTGAGAATTTTTTCCTTTTAAATTTGTTTCTTGGCTGTGTATGTGGGTATGCTTGTGTTTGTCTAGTCGTACTGCTGAACAGCTCATCCTGGAGTCTGGCTGTATGTTTGAGCATCCTGCCGCCGCGCGCTTCAGACAACACATTCTCAACGGGGAGTGGAACAAAGTTAGTCTAGCCATGCCAACCTCCGAAACATTCTCCTTACGAGAGAAAAAGTCTTTACGAGAGAAAATTACCTTTTCTCTTGCATTGAGAAGTCCCTTGACAGTCCTTCAGCCAAGATTGTTCCTTTACACTGTGTGCCAGATACTCTGTGGTGTATTGCGGAAACATTTTTAGAATTTTTCTAACAACGTTGCTGTGATTGTGTATTAAGTTGAACAGTTGCAGCTAGCATTAAGTAGAGCTGTGTGGTAAAGCGTCAAATTGAACCTGTGGATATTGCCTTGTGTGCGTTCTGACGCAGTATTCTTCCTATTGTATATCTCTTGCTTGGTTCCTGCTCACACTTTACAAATGTTGTGTTGTTTTCAGGCGAGCTCTGCGCTGAACGACCTTGAGTCGCTGATAGAGTACCCTCAGGGCCCCCTGGTGAGTTATAGAGAACCCTCAGGGCCCCCTGGTGAGTTATAGACAACCCTCAGGGCCCCCTGGTGAGTTCTAGAGTACCCTCAGGGCCCCCTGGTGAGTTATAGAGTACCCTCAGGGCCCCCTGGTGAGTTATAGAGTACCCTGGTGAGTTATGGAGCTTCCATGCTGAGTTTTCTATACTGCAGGAAGCTTGGTCGCGCTCAATTATTTGCTTGCGCGTTGAAATGTGTCTATCTTTGACTTTATTGCCTGAATTAATTCATCGCTTGTTTCAAGCTGGTATGTTTATGGAAAATATTTTGTCTAATCAATGCATGTTAAGGCTCTCGACAGCTTGCAATGGATAATTTCATGTGTTGGTCATTAACACTGTCTAAATTGAAAGTGCTGCTGCTTACTAATGTTGGCCATAGAAAGTACATGTAGTAGTACAAGTAGAAACAAAAGTAGTAGAAGTAGTGTTAGACTTAGACACGGAAGTAGTAGTAGAAGTCTCACTATCACTTTGCGCATATGTGTGCTGGTCAGTGTGTTTGTCTGTTTGTTTGTTTGTCTGTTTGTCAGCTTGTTTATCTGGTGCTGCGCGCAGCGGATGAGGTTCCTACTGCTGGAGCAGAAGTACCTGGAGTTGCTGGAGGAAGGACGCGTGGTGGAAGCGATTCAGTGTCTCCGCTCAGAGCTCACCCCCATCCACTTCAACACGGAGCGCGTCCACGAACTCAGCTTGTGTGTCTCTCTCTCTCCCTTTCTCTATCTGCTTGTGTGTGTGTGAGATCAGCTTGTGCGTCTCTCTCTCTCCCTCTCTTTGTCTGTGTGTGTATGTGTCATCGAGTCTCTCCCTCTCCCTCTCTGTGTGTGTGTGTCTTTCTCTGTTAGCTCAGCTTGTGTATGTGTGTTCACAGTAGTTGCATCACGCTCAGTTCAGTGCGCCGCTGGTGCCCGTCGATTTTGTGGGTTATGAGCACTGACTCGGCTCTTGAAAGCTATAAGGGTCTAAAACTTTTTCATCCAAATTATTCTGATCTCTAATAGTTATATGTGATACGATTAAGTGTCTGCATTGCTCTGCCTCAGTGACTGTGTCACGCTGTGCGAGGCAAGAAACTGTATGGTCTCACGCATTTCTCACATCAAGGTCTTTACCCTGTGATCAGATATGGTCTCAAAAAGTTGGTTGATCTCCACACTGAAGATAATCCTTGGTGTTATGTGCCAATAGGCCAACTATGTGTCTCTTTCTCTCCATTGCCTCTTTTAATATGTATGCGGCTGTCAGTGCGCGTGGCCGTCCCTCTGTCAGTGTGCGTGTGTGGTGCAGCCTGGTGGTGTGCAGCAGTCCGGCAGACCTGCACAGCATGGCGGGGGGGTGGCTCGGCAAGGGGGCGGAGTCTCGCGCCCTGCTCGTCGAGAAACTGCAGGGTGAGGGGCGGAGAACTACTACTCGCTTGATGTCTGAGTGATGCGTGTGTCAGCGTAGTACTTGTATCCTTGTCGCACAATCTCATCGCAATCAGTTTTGATGCGTAAATTTGTTCATAAAGTTTTTTGCGAATTATTAATAATGAGAAATTCTGCGGCAATACTGATGCAAAAGCTAAAAAAGCGTTTATGCCAATAGTCTAAAAATGACGTGTTGCTAAACTATCGAAGCCGACAATATTCAATTTCATTACAATCCTACAATATTCAATTTCATTACAATCCCATTCCTACAACACTAAATTCCATTGCATCCGTTTCAGCGTCCTTTAAAATTCAACAAAATGAATGTCTATGCTAATTGAGTTAACACATTAATGCAACTGGTGCCTCATCAGTCTCAACTGAAACTGTTATTAAAGCTTACAAACAACCACATGCGTTCAAGAGCTGCATTCAAAGAGCTGGCACTTGACAGAATCCTAACCATAACCCTAGATTTTGAGCAAAACCGCACAGGCTGCAAAGCGGCTTTGCAAAAACCGCACATGCCGCAAAGCGGCTTTGCCAAAGCTGCATTTGCGTCTTGTGGAGATGATGGTCTGCACCTGGTGCGAATGATCTGCTAATGAGCATTCTAATGCTGATATGGGATGATATTATGCTAATGAGTATGCTAATGCAGGTGCGGATGATATGCTAATGACATGCTAATTCTGGGCCGGAACAGGGTTCCTGCCAGCCTCGGTGATGCTGCCCCCGCAGCGCCTTGTCACCCTGCTGCACCAGGCCGCAGAGCTGCAGACAGAGCGCTGCACCTTCCACAATACAGCGCGAGCCTCGCGCCCCCCCCGCAACCGTCCGGGGGAGACAGGCCCAGAACTTCTCACGACGTCGCTGCTCACAGACCACGTCTGCTCCCGGTCTGTGGGGGCTGGGGTAACGGCTAGCGTCAGGGGGGGGGGCTTGGGAGATTTGTGTGATAGCTTTCTTGTCCAGTTTGATATCTGTGTGTTGTGTGCGTATCTTGTTGTCATGAACTGTTGTTAACTGAATTGTTCTGTTCTGAACTGAACAGAACTGTTCTGAACTGATCTGTTCTGTTCTGTTCTGTTCAGTTCAGAACAGATCAGTTCAGAACAGATCAGTTCAGAACAGATCAGTTCAGAACAGATCAGTTCAGAACAGATCAGTTCAAAACAGATCAGTTCAGAACAGATCAGTTCAGAACAGATCAGTTCAGAGCACAGCAGTTCAGTTAACACTGGCAACAAGTTATTGTTACCAGAGACTCGTTCAGCTGTGAGACGGTGCAAACCCTGGTTAGTATTACATATGTGTGGTTGTGCGTGTGTTGTATGTGGTTGGTCTTACAATGTGTGTGTGTGTGTCCAGAGACTCGTTCCCCTGTGAGACGGTGCAGACCCTGACAGAGCACGTCGACGAGGTCTGGTTCTGTCGCTTCTCCCCCGACGGGACGCGCCTCGCAACTGGCTCCAAGGACGGCGTCCTCGTCCTCTACCTTGTCCACCAGGTCAGGCCTTTACCTAGCCTAAACTACATTGTGATGATCGAATTGAAGTAGATCTAATTGCTGTAAAACATGAAATTTTCTTGCTGGTTATTTTGGCTGTTTTGTATCCCTGAAATTTTGCTGCACTTATTTTTTGCATTGTTGAGGAATGCCCATGAAAATAGCGTCTGCAGCTTTATTTTTGCTGCTTGTAATTTTGGTGAATTTGTCCAATACGCAAAATTAGCCTGAATTTCAGCAAACGCAAAAATTCTATGTTTAGCAGTTTTTATTTAATATCAGTTTGATTTCATTTCTAATTGTTTTGCTTCTTGAGAGGTTACAATGGAAGACTTGTTGGTTCAGCGTCTGTGTGTGTCGGTCCTGCTAGTTGTATGTATGCTTATATGTCTGTCTATCCTGCTAGTTGTATGTGTGTGCATATGTGTGCATGTGTGTGTGTAGGACACACACAGCGTGCAGGTGGAGTACACACTAGAGGGCCATGTGTACGGCGTGTCGTTCATCGCGTGGAGTCCAGACGGGAACTACATCCTTGTCTGCGGGCCCGACGACTGCTCCGAGATATGGATCTGGAACACACTCGTGAGTACAGGGTGTCACTAAGATATGGAACACTCGTACTTACAGGGTGTTCCAACAAGCACCACGCTTCTACTAGCTAGACCTGTATGGACGGAGCATGCTCATAGGTACAGGGTCGTCCAATGGTTCAATCATACTAGCTACATGCTTGGTGCATATTTTTGGACCCTCATGATATCCATCAGTGCACCAATTTGGACACGTTTTGTACATCGTTATATATGTATTGTATGCAATCAAATTTACTTGTTGAAAACGAAATTTAATTATTTTGGTGCTCAGAATTTATGTAAGTTATGATTACGTATGTAGTAGACCGCGTGTGAGTGTGTTGTGTGTGTGTAGACGGGTCAGCTGAAGACGAAGATGACGCACTCGACGGAGGACAGCCTCACGTCGGCTGCGTGGCTCGGCTCCAGCCACAAGTTTGTCGCGGCCGGCACGCGCGGCCAGTTCTACCTCTGTGTCAGTCTCACCTCTCCCTCGCTTTTATCCTCTTCTTTCATTCTACTGTAAAACATGAAACTTTCGCTTGCATTGATTTAATCTGAGGTCTTGACATCATCACATCCAATGAGTGCACTGAGAGCAAGATCATGATCAATTTAACACCATTTGATTGGTTCTTTGGATATTAATTGATTAATAAGATTTTGACACGGATTAACAAAATCGTAGCATTTAAACAAATTATAGATAAAGAAACTGGGCGTCGGAGTTGAAAATCATTTTCGTATTTCACCACTGGATAGCAGCTTCACGATGCGCTCTAGCCCCTCAAGTAAGTGTAGATAGTTAGGCAGGGCGTGTTGCTGTGGCTGCAGGACGTGGAGGGGGCGGTGCTGCATGCCTGGGAGGGGGTGAGGGTGCAGTGCCTTGCCCACCTCCCCGATGACCTTTGTGTCCTTGCCGCCGATACGCATCACCGCCTGCGCTCGTACAACTTCGACGACCTCACCGACCAGACCCTGTGAGGGGACGCAGACTACCGCTCGCTTTGTCGCATTATTATCTTTATTTTTGTAAACTAGGTCTGTGAACGTCCGCATGGATTGAAATATATATGTTTTCAACAGTCTCTATGGTATTAGCATTTTAATTTAGGTATTGCATAGATTTGATTTATTTTATGTCGGCATCCACGTGTGACTGCATTTAAATAATGTGTCATTATATTTTAGTAACATGAATGAATACAATAGAATGATTTACTTGGATGAGACGTCTCAATGAATAACTGCTCATATGATAGCATTGCGCAGTTTGTCTGACAAAATCTTAGTGCGGAATGTGAGTCTGCTTCACTTGTTTATAGGTCTAGTCTGGATCACTTCCCACGATATATAGACGGTGTTGTGTGGCTGTGTGTGCCGCAGGCTGCAGGAGGAGCATGCCATCATGTCGCTGACACTCAGTGACACGGGACGCCTGGCGCTGCTCAACGTCGCGACACAGGTCAGCGGTGGGATGTAGACGCTGAAGAAATTTGTATTTTAAAAAAATTGACCTTACGTGCAGGGTGTGCAGCTGTGGGATGTAGATGCTCATTATCCATGCTCTGTATGCGTGCAGGGGGTGCACCTGTGGGATGTGAAGGACCGCTGCCTGGTGCGCAAGTTCCAGGGTGTCACACAGGGCTTCTACACGATCCACTCCTGCTTTGGGGGTGTCAACCAAGACTTTGTTGCGAGCGGCAGCGAGGGTAAGAAACAGGAGCAGTAGAACTGATTTAAACTCCTGGCTCGTCATAGTCTCAAGTTTGTCATTTTATGTGAGGTCACATTTACAGCTAGGCCTGCCTAGCTTTCACTGTTGTCCAACGGTATTGAGGTGTGTTGGTGCGTGTGTTTCTGTGTGTATGGCTCTATGTATCCCTGCCTGTATCGCTGCGTGCTCTGCTGGTAGACTGCAAGGTGCACATATGGCACACAAGGAGAGAGACGGCCGTAGCGGTGCTAGAGGGTCACACGCGCACCGTCAACTGTGTTGACTGGAACCCCTGTCTGCCCGGCATGCTCGTCAGCGCCTCCGACGACAACACTGTGCGTGTCTGGGGCCCCCGGTCTGCTGTCCGGCCCCCCCTGCAAGGTACGGACACTTATCTAGCCCCCCGGTCTGCTGTCAGGCCCCCCCAGCAAGGTACAGACACTTATCTAGCCCCCCGGTGTGCTGTCAGGCTCCCACTGCAAGTTACCAACCTCTATTGAGCCCACTAACAGTAGTTACAATGATGTAAGAATTTGTATCTAAAACTGGCTATTTTTGAACATATGTCGGATGGGTTACAACTTTAGTTTAATATATTCGTTTTTCTATTAATTATGTAGCGCGCAGAGACTTAGTTTAAAAATATTAATTTCTTAGATTATTTTGAATGAAGAACTCTACACTTGAATTTTATAAATAATTCAAGGTAGAAATTTATTTGTCTACTTGTTTAATCACGATGTTTCTAGCCAGGGATAATTTTATTTGTACTTTTTGCTTCTATTTAATTCCAGATGGCGCCGACGGTTGCCTCCAATCCGGATCGGGTTGGCTCGGGTGACACGACCCGACCTCATTCTGTCGACCAATAGGGCAAAGCCGTGCGTTTCTTTGACCAATCGGCTCTGTCAGCTATTCACCAGTTCTTGTTCGCTGAAATCCTCTGCGGCTCGAGGGCGGCGTAATCTGATTTCCTGCCCCCAGTTGCTAGTTACTAATCTGGTGCTTACTTTTGTTGCTCTGCATACTGCTGTAGGCTGCAAGGCTTCGCGCAGCTTTGAGCCGCGGTTATACGGCCCGGTATTTAAACCCGGCGGCCATTTTGTTTTAATTTTTGATGTCTCTGCTATGCTTTCTGCCTTTGTTTGAGATTTGGAACGTACTGTCGTTTGATTCATTTGATGTTCAAAGTGCGAATATTGAAAAGCAGTTCAGAGATTTGATTTTTGTGTGGTTTCCTGATTTGGTCACACTGTTTGCGCTTGCGGAAGTTTTATTGTTTTATGTGGGTGAGTTTATCCGGTTTGGATGTTAATTCTAATGGTAGAAAATTAGTTAAACTAATTAGCCTATTTTTGCATCCATTAGTAATGAGTAATCCAACATTAAAAAACCAAATGAAACTAAATTTAGCTCTATGTGCTCGCCTCTAAATGTTTTGTCAAAATTATGGTTAACCAATGATCATTTTCACGATTTCCAGAAAGTAAGGTCATGAAAGTATAAAAAAGCGGAGGAGCTATTAGTATTGTCATAGAAGGAAAGGAAGTTGAGCGAGTCAGCAAGTTTAAATATCTGGGAGCTTGGATTACTGGGGATGGGAGGTGTGACGCAGAAATCAGTACGAAGATAGGAATGGCAAGGGACGGCCACGTGGCAAGACCTGCCATGTGGCTGTGCGCTGAAGAGAAGAGAGAATGATTTAAGTGTTTAACTGCACAAGGTCAACAATGGTCAATTTATAATTCATTTTTTGCGCGTTCAAATTTTACGCATGAAAATATGTTCAGCAAAAACAATAGACTGCAATAGTTTGAGTATAGAATGTCGTATTTCTGATTTCTTGCTTTTTTCCTGCATTGCAGTCGCTATGAGCCAGCTGCTAACTTGTAATGAGTACATGCCTGTACAGACTGAAGTATGTGTGTGCGTGTGTGTGTGTGTGTGAACGCTTCGACTTGAAGCGAACTAGCTGCTGTGTAGCTCTGCTCTCTAGTAGCTAGCCTGTTGTAGTTAGTTCCAAGCTGTGTTAACTCTGCTTCTAGTTGCCCTTGTACCTCAATATTTCCTCCTCCAAACGTCACTTGTGAAGAGGATGGTACAATACTTCAAGTGTGTCCCTGCCTGAGGTTCTATCTGTAAACAGATTTGACACAAGGAGAAGTTTAATTATTTTTGCCTCGATGGAGATTTATTTCAACTGTTTCTTCGCCAGAGTCACACATGGTGGGTAGAGGCGATGTGTGTGCTACAAGGTGCAGTTTGACTATCTGGTTGTCTATGTACCCGTGCGCTAATGGTTGCTTGTGTGCACGTCACACTGGCTACACACACGTTGAACCCGTGTATGTCGCTTTACTGCTCACACTTGATCACTTTTAGCCCTTCTATATCCACGTAGTGTTTCTTATTGCAGCTCGCGCTTCAGAACTCACTAGTAATCCTCAACAGCTCATCAATCTTACCTTACACTTTATATATCCTTCAACATATTTGAACCTACCTACCAAATTGTAGGATTTAAAATTTTTGTGCAAATTTTCAAGACTATTTAATCACTACTCGGCTACTGTAGCCGACCTTATTTGTAAATTTCCTGCATAACGCAGCTACTGCTGTTGATGAATTCTCTGCGGTGGTATTGAGTTAGACTTTGTCGATTTAAAACAACACTCTGTAATGTGTATACTTGTATCGTTTGCAAGACAAGATTTATCATTCTGTACAGTTGGCTAAATAAAACTCGCGGTTTTCGAGGCATTAAAAATCATTCAAATGTTGTTACTGTTTGAATGTGTATAGCATTGTAGGCCAGGGGGCTCATTTACGTAGACATCTTATGACAATCTTAGTCGTAAGATTGTCTTTCGAGAATCTTAGGCAAATCTTATCTTTTTTATTGGAAACTCCACGGTCGCGCTCAAACCGAATGAAGTCAAGGCGGTCGACGATTGGATTTTATTTGTTTTAAATTTCAGTTAGGATAAGATTTCAGAAAATCTTAAGAAATGTACGTAAATGAGGCCCCTGGTATACTATGATAAGTGATGTGAGCCATGTGATGCACAAGTTACTAGGCCTACAGTGTTATCTAGCCTGAATTGAAGCTTTCATTAAGAATTTGTTTCCCCGACTTCTCTTCAAGGTTAAAAATGTCTTCAGTAAAGTGACTATGATGCCAGAGAAGAGGGTAGAATCATGGCTGTCTTCGGCAGTTATTTACGGAGTCAAAATATTTGTTTATTTGAAATAATATTGTTTATTTGAAATGATGTCAGATTAGTCACAATATTCCGAGTGGGCATTTTCAATTCCTACTTAAGGTTCTAAAAGTTCTGAAAAGTTATCATTTTTGTTCGCTTGAGGCGCAAAATGAAAGGGATTAATTATAGGTCTGCTGTTGGCGAATATGCAATCTGCGCCACCGAGCTTGATACAAACCATGCCCACTTACACTTTCACTTGTCAATCAAAAGGTCATCAAACGACTTAAAAACTAAGATATTCTATTCTTAGTCTACCAACAAATATTTCACTTATATATTAAAAACCTAACCTATCCTCAACTAACCCTCTCAGCGCTTTGCAACGTTTGAGTCGCGAGGAAGGCGTGGTTTGCATGATGCTCGGTGCTGCAGATTCTTATCCGCGTAATTCAACGTTCAATCGAGCGATTCTCTATAACCTATATCTTTTATTATAATAATATTACTAAAACTATTATTATATAATAGTATTGGTCCCAACTTAAAAAAGAAAAATGCGCCGTCGCCGCGGCTTCAAAAATACGTAATTGTCACTCTTTCCTTCCTTCCTTACGATAGATATCAAAGCTTAGATCGCGCATGCACTAGCAGCACAATATCGTGGAAAGAAGGATCTTTTTAGCAGACGCGGAAGTTGATTTGACTTATGGATAATAGTTGTAATTATAATGATTGGATGTGTGTGGGTCATGACCCTGAAGCTTACCAACCAAACGTTTTTGACATAGTAACCGTTAATTTAAGATGACATTTTTTCTAGCAGCAGACTTTACATAAAGGGTCAAAGCCTAAGTTTTTGCTTGAGCATTTTTTGAGTACTTTCGGCTTAGGTGTCATTTCTGCTTCTAGTCAAGGTTGCTTCCCCGCGGGAAAGCAACCTTGACATTTGAGCACCTCCATAGGTGCTGCATTTCTCAGCCTATAGTGACTCCCAAGGAGGTCACCAAATTGGGTGTTACTGAAATATCTGACACGATGGAGGTGGAGGCGGAGCTACCGTGTCAAGGCTGCTTGTTTATTGAGACCAGTGGGCCAAGGCTGTTCCCGCGGGGGAAAGGTCACTAGAACAACCAAA
>JAQIWG010007319.1:0-12435 GCA_034695025.1 Chamaedrilus cognettii
TCCTACCACTACAGAACATAGTAAATCGATGTGCAACCTAGTGGGCCTAAACGAAGCACAATATAAATAATACATACACACAATGTAAAGCAAAACATACAACTACACGAGCACAAATGAATATTTGCAGCCTGTCAAAGAAGAGAGAACGTGTCATGGAGTGTCACAGCAGCATCGTCGCTCTTTTTTGAGGTCAAAATAATTAAGGATAAAGTTTATTGTTGCTTGCTTCTTGTACTGCGCTTGGCTTTCAGGGTGTTTCTTGGTTGCTGTGAGTTTTTTCTCTTTTGTGTTGTTCGATATGATATGTATTTTTTTGCTAGTGGGAAGGGCATGTTAAGTGGCCTGCATCGCTGGCTGGTACCATACTACGTGCCGGAGTAAATTTGTGAGCGTAATGACATTGCCAGTGGGTACGTTAGGATAACTACGTTGCAAGTGATGAGCTAACTGCCCTGTGATGAGCTAACTGCAGAAACAATAAATTTTCCATTTTGTTTTGTTGACCAATGACATTTTTTTCACATAAATTGATTTCAAATATTTCACCCAAATCTTTCTGCTTTTTGTCGCAGATTTCGTGTCTTGCTTCTATGTAGCATGTGTGTTTCTGCATGTTGCTAGGGCGACTAATCCAACCATGTGGAGATTGTGGAACTGTGGGCTAATGGGGAAGCATGCAACTATCGTGCGGTCTGCTGTCTATCCATTCTTCTGTAAGCAGTGTAGATGAGCTGGCTAAAATACTCTCTATCGAAAATCGCTGTTAAAATATTGCTTATTCACTCGGCTTGACAGACATTCAGTGAGAATTGAGTGAAGACGACATTTGTCTTGTTTAGAAGAACTACATACATCTGTGAGGATGATAGAGCCATGACTAAAATCTGCATTTTTAAAGCTGTTTTCATATTTAAACTAAGTGGTTTGGACATGTGGAACGCATGAATGAGGAAGACTGGGTATCCACATGCCGATATTTAAAGGTGGAAGGGATCATTGGAAGAGGGAGGGGGAAGAAAACATGGAAGCAGGCAGCAGTAGGGAGCGATGTGAAGGAGCAAGGCATGAATAGAGAGATGGCAAAGAATTGAGAGTTGTGGGAGAGTCTCATCGTGGGTAACGTTCAACCTGTGTTGACACGAAAAAGTGGACGTGAAACGAAAATGATGACATTCAATTGTTACTTGTTTTAGAGTTTTGAAAATTTTAAACTGTTTTACTGTGAAAAATAGAGCAATAGAGAAATAAGCTTGTGTGCTCTGTGTTCTATCTCACATCCAATTAGAGCAAGAGTAGTCTGATAAATTGATCGTCGGATGTGATTTTTGGTCTGCCTTTGAAATATTTGCCTTTGTAAAAGTGATAAATCACTAGTAACTAACACATTAAGCTAAATTGAAAATTCTGAAAGTAATGCCTTTTATTATTATTCTGTTGTAGTATTATTTTTGTATATCAGAACATTCTTGCGACGTTGTGATGTCTGCTAGGATGGTAGTTGTGTCTGTGTTGCAGCCTGCAGTGGAAAGTCTGCAGTGGGATGTGAGCGTACCGTTCCGGTGTATTGACGTCAAAGTTGAAGTCAAGAATCAGTGTTCAAGTTGAGTCCTCCTGCCAGACACTGGATCCTTGTGCCGGAACTCCCACCTATCTGCACGCGTGCACGACCGCGCACAGATCCCAGAGACGCCGCGCACACAAAATTAAACGCTGCGCACGCTAATTAGGGTCGTGGACTAATGAACTGTAATGTAGAACGTAAATTACAACCTTAATTTGGGGCCAGATGTGAGAACCGGACAGAACTGCTGATAATATTGTAAATTTAATTTTTTATGTAGGCCGTAATACTCTAGTGGTGCATTTGTAAATGACAGCGGCATGTCAGTCGTGTTACCAATAAACGAATATAATTATTAGTATTCAACAATTAATACACATTGCGTCATTGTATTAAGATACTTTTGCAAACAATCAAAAAGCAGCAGGTGTAACGTTACTCCTATTTGTATAATTACTCCTGCAGGCCGGGAACAAAAAATGCAGCCAAGGGCTCCCCGGGCTTGTCGTAAAAGGCGACTGAAGTAAAGGAGGAGTAGTACTGTGCCGGCTCTCTTGCACAGAACCGGAGTGTATATAGCCCTTGTGTGCTACACACAAAAACTACAATGCTAAACTACAAAAAAACGAAACCTATTTTGTAAGGGCTAAACTGAACTCTGTATTTCCTATATACTGTTGCTCACATGCTGAATATTTGTATAAAAGGCAATATACTTCTAAATTACAGGGCCTCAACAGTCATGGCATTGTAACCCTCTGGGCGATTTTAAGACCATATAAAACTAGAAAATGAAATTAGCAAAACTGCAAGATGCTAATCAAAATTAATTTTGAGTAGCAAGTGTATTGCAAGTGCTAATCAATTTTTTGGACTAAAATGCTGGCCTGGCTGACAGTGTGTACGTCGCGAGCGACGGACTGCTTTGTGCTGACTGCGATAGAGCTGCATAGGCCTGCAGTAAGAACAACGGATTGCTGTGTTCATGGCAGCGACATCGCTGAATTTGGCGATTTGGCCAAATTTGCCAAAATAACATCAGCAAAAATTTAGCTGCAGAAGTTGTATACATGTAATGAACACTGGGACAGTTCTAAGAAACGCTAAGATTAAGTGCAGTAGTGCAGTAAAAATGTCTGAACCAAAGCGCAAAAATTACATGCAGCAAAAAGTTCATGTTTCACAGAAAATAAGTACGTGTATAGGCCTATGTATAGGCCGTGTATATATAGGCCGTGTATATATAGGCCGTGTATATATAGGCCGTGTATATATAGGCTATGTATAGGCCGTGTATATATAGGCCTAGGCCGGTCTATCATAAGCACTGTTAATCAATTATAATAATTTGTTCGGTTAGTCGATTGAATATCACCAAGCATTCAACGAGCACGATTTGAAAAATGTTGGCATTTAAAAAAGAGGACGACAGTTCTTAATAGACAGTTCATAACAACACAGCACAAATTACAATAACTGGTAATAATATTTAGCGAATCCCAAGCCACTCCTTTTCTATTATTATCTATCTCGAGCAGGCTCGGTCATTGTTGTAGGCCTGAAGGAACATTTTCTTACCGTGGAGAAGATCCCTTAAATATTAGAACATGTTCCGGTTAAGGAAACGGGAATAAGTAAGTACCTTGACGAACATAAAATTTGTCAAAAATATTTTGCCACTGAGGTGGCTTGACCACTGGGGTGGTCTGCCTCCAAACTTCAGAGTATACTAATATTAGTGCATTATGCGCGCTAATATTTTCCGGCCTGCTCAACAGGCTTTCGTATGCATTTCACCACATGCGTATATCGCCGGTAATTTCTCTAGAATTATCGGTACGTATTGCCATTACACGACTCAGAGTAGCCATGCCTCCGTCGAGCAAAAAGACCGAACTCGTCGCTACATGACCCCTACCAGCAACATCCTTGAGGGTCTGAAGAGTAGGGGTCTCATCCAGCACGTCTTCCCCGAGGTAAAAGCCCCCGAGTTGGTCCGGGCCCTGATCGGCTCGCCGCAGACCGTCTACTGCGGATTTGATCCCACGGCCGACAGCCTGCACATCGGGAATCTGCTGTCATTGATCGCGCTGTTGCACTGCCAGCGGGCGGGGCATCAGGCGATCGCGGTGTTGGGAGGGGCGACCGTGCAGATTGGGGACCCGAGTGGACGGACAACTGAGCGGGGAACGGTTGATATGGAGACTGTGCATGCCAACAAGGTATGGACAAAATACTGTGAAACATGAAATTTTTGCTGCATGCTAATTCAGAGATTTAGCCTCTTAGAAATCTGACGGCACTTAATTTTTGTGTTTTTTAGAGCGGCCCACTTACTGAAGTGAGTTATTTTCGCTCATGTCATTTTCACACCTCAAATCGCTAAATTTGTCAAAATTATGCTCTCAAAAATATCATGTAAACAAATTTAAGAACATGTTAGTTTTGAGCAGCATGAAGTGCGGTAAATTAGCGATTTGTAATTTATTACAAAATACGTCGGTGTTATTTCTGAAGTGGTTTGCTGTTGAATAGTGTTTATAATAAAACATTAACTAACCTTTGGTTGGATATTTTATTTTAAATGCATTTTGCGACTTTGCAAGCAAATGACAGCATAAGAATATAAAAATGTAGATAAAGCTTCAGTGACCACCTGCCTCTGCGCCCCGCGCATCAATCGAGGCAATTTATCATCTTTTTCTTCACTATTATGCAGCAAATCCAATGAGGTATAAAAAATTTCAAAATTTATGTAAATTTATGTGTTGAGATCAAGTATTATACCTTGAGTTACTGTTTACTGTTACAGGAAGCTTTGCGAGAGAACATCGACCGAGTGTTTGCCAACTACCAACACTGCGTGGACGACGGGCGCCACAGGCTCCTGCCCCCCCTCATCCTGGACAACAGCGCCTGGTACCGGGACGTAAACGTCATCGACTTCCTGTGTTCTGTGGGTCGATCATTCCGCATGGGTGCGATGCTGAGTCGACAGAGCGTACAGATACGACTGAAGAGCGCAGAGGGAATGAGTCTGGCAGAGTTCATGTATCAGGTGACTGACTGCATGACACCGTATTATACGATCCTTGTGTCATGTTATCTATGATTGTTAAGGACCTTAGAAAAAGGCGATCGAGTTTTTGTATAAAAAACATATTTTTTTCAATTTATCTTCGATTTCCTGCTAAAATTGAATATGTGTCATTTATCGTATATTTAATTTTTCAAAAAAGTTCTGCATGAAATGTAATTGCACAAATTGCCCAGATGACAAAAAATACATAAGTTGTAGATGGCGCTAGATGTCCTGGACCAACTAAAACTCAAAAGCCATATCAAGTCATGATAGTTATGCTACAACAATGAATTTAATAATTTCTCTCAAAAGTTAACTTTGGAAAGTTTGGAAGAAAAATTACATTTTACTGATATAGATTATAGAACTTACATATTTTAATAATAAAAAATAAGCAGAATTTTAATTTAATTGTTTATTATTTAATATATTTAAATGCTGTTAAAATTATGTAATTTTAAATGTCTGTTTCGTTGCCTGTGCAGGTGTTCCAAGCATACGACTGGCTGCACCTCTATCGTACGTACAACTGTTCCCTTCAGATCGGTGGCAGCGACCAACTCGGCAACATCGTTTCCGGCTATGAACTCGTGACTCGCGCCGCCGCGCAAGCCGGCTCCGCCGCCAAGCCGGTCTTTGGCCTCACCACCCCCCTCGTCACCAACACCGCCGGCAGCAAGCTCGGAAAAACCGCCGGCAACGCCGTCTGGCTTGACTCGGTGAAAACCTCTCCCTTCGATCTGTTCCAGTATTTTGTCCGTATCGCGGATTCCGACGTCACGCGGTATCTCCGGCTCTTCACGTTTTTGTCCGACGACGAGGTGAGCCGGATCGTTGCCGGTCATACGACTAAGCCGGAGCTGCGCAGCGCGCAGACCCGGCTCGCGCAAGAGGTCACGCGGCTTGTCCACGGCGAGGCCGGATTACAGTCGGCCGTGCGGTGCTCCGAGGCCCTTTACGGGGAAGACGCAGCCGCGTTGGCCACCTTTGCGCGGCTTTCAGACTCTGAAGTTCGCATTATATTTGCGGGCTCCGCTTTCATCGAGCTATTTCTCGACCCGGGGACTACGGTCGTCGACGCGGTTATGCGCGCGGGGTGCTTCGGAAGGGTAGAGGATGCGGAAAGGGTTATGCGAGCAGGGGGCGTGCAGGTCAATAAGAGAAGGGTGATGGAACCGGAGAGGGTGTTGGTGCCCGGGGAGCATATACTGGCAAACGGTCTGAGCGTGGTGAGGGTCGGCAAGAAGAATTATTATCTCATACGATGGGTTGGGTTCTGATGAGGGCTGAACCTAGGATTGGAATTGTACTTCGAACTGGAACTGAAATGGCACGATTTAAATTACTGTAAAATATGAAATTGCGTCTTAGATATCTTGTTGCACTGAATTTTCGTGTTTTTGGTTACTGCCCTTTGTATATTGCTTCTGCAACTTTGTTTTCTCACTTGTACTGTAAAACATGAAATTTTTGGTGCATGCTATTTTTGCGGTTGTGAGGACTTCTAGTTATTATATTATATATGGCAGCTTCATTTTTGCAATGTCATTTTCGAGAGTTCTATAAATTAGCCACGACAATGCTAGCAACAAATTTTATGTTTACACTTATAGGATAAAAATTTTAGCACAAAGCCAACGAAACAAAAACTGGTGCTCAATTGAAATTAATTTTGAAATTGGAATAAATTAATTGAAACTGATTTTAACTGGCTGAAACTGAACTGTGGGTTACACTTGAACTTGGGAAAAACAACCATTGTTGGATGTGCATATTGAAGTTTTGTGCGTGTTTTCTAAGTAAGATTTGAATTGCGAAAAGTATTTGGCTAAGTTTTTTTCACTCTATGTCTTGATCAACTAAAGAGAATTGTAACTCATGATTTTATATGTATTTATATTCATAAATTGATTGATTTGTTAAGTTGATAGAGACAATCGAAGTCATGAAATCACCTGACAATGCAGGTGATAAAACGTTTTAATTTAATTGTTGAAAATATTGATACTACGAATATTGATAATACATTCGTAATCGAAACATGATATAGGTCTTTTTGGTTTTAGCACATGCATATTAGCAATCTTCATAGAAATCGTTAACCAGGTGAATAACCTGTCAATTCCTAATAGTTAATAAGCTAAATTCAACATGAATGAAAATAATATATATACAGCGGGCTTCAGAAAAATGGTTGAACGTAAAGGCTAACAATATGAACAAGAGACTACAATCAAAGATAGCAGAACAGCTAACTAAATAAAAGAAAAAAATGAATGTTATTCAACTTTCAAAATGCTATTATAACGTAAACAACAATACGTCACTGTTAGATGAGCTTAGCAAACTTGTTTAACACATTTTTATTTTGACAATAGTTATCGTCAGTACTTCTTGCCCAAATATGCCAAAAATTTCTTTTCAAAGTGTTCAGCTTGACATAGAGACAATGTGGTATGGTGTGGTTGCTTCGATAGCAAGCAATCGTCATTTTGTTTAAACAAAACTGCGGGACTGCAGTTTAAATAAAACTGCACTGGCACACATGCAATTTTCTGCTAATAAAATATCTAGAATTATTCTCCATTATCTTGGAAATCAGTCATGTCAAGTTATTACTAGTTAGTATAAATAAGAATTAAAATAAGTAATATAACACAGATATTTAAAAAAATAGGTCAATATTTAAACTATCACCGGGTTGATATTCATAATTTTCTGACATTAATAGCATCATCAATTAGTGACAAATGATAGTCTTTAAAAAAGATACAATTGCACGCATCGATTTGCGTGTGGAGATTAGCCACACATCAGCGACAAAATACTACCGCAAGTAGTGAGCTAAGTGTTATCTAAATAAGCCACTTTTGTAAAACGATGCTAAAATTTACACAGCAAGCGCGATAAAAGCGGGCTCAACGCATTAAAACAGAAGAATTATATACACATAATGACTTGTGCAACTTGATCAATAAGCGCTTGTGCTATCGTTATCAAACATACGCCCGTATGTTTGGTAATGATAGCACAAGCGCTTATGGATAGTGTCAAAAGCAAGCCTTACCGATTCAACAATCCACTGAACATCATGCAAGACCTTAGCTATTAAAAGAATACTACACGGTACTGCACAAAAATTCCATCTTACAATTCCTACAAAATGTTAATATAAAACTTGCTGAAAATGTCAACATAAATTCATGGTCGAAGTATTAAGCTAGCAGGCACAATATTGTCGGTGCTGTATGCTCAAAGTACCCTCTTGACGCAGCCAAGCACGGCCTGACGTTCATACTGCCTCAGGATTACAAAGTAACTTTTGGTGATAATTTTTTCCCTCCATCACCTCCATCTTGGAATATCTAACTATTGAAACGTACATTCATCGCGCTATCTATGTTGACGTTCATCGCGCTCGCTCGAATCTCGGCTATTGGCTGAACTCTTAACTTCTGATGATAACTTTAACCCTCCATCAGCATTTCAAAACATCTAACTATTGAAACATACCACAGTTCACCGTACATCGTTCAAATCTCGATTGTCAGCTAAATTCTCACAGTCTAACTCAGTTGCTGCGCAGATGCGAGTTTAATAGAACATTGGGACGACTCGTCAAGTTCGCTTCACCTCTATCGCTGCGCATCGAGCCCTGCGCTGATTGTTTGGTGGAGTGAGCTAGGGCCTCCGCAACAACGGCGGCGCCCCAGGAAACTGACCTGACGTCCATCTCATCGGTGCTTGTCGTCGAATCTGAGAGCGACAACAAAATCCCGGCTAAAAGACGACAGTGAGTCGGGTAAAACAGATAGTTTTTGGATGCTGGATCAAGTTTTCATATAGTCTTCGTGGTCAGCAGTAAATACTCTTAGAAAAAAATTAAGCAGATGCTTGAGGAGGAATGATATACACCATGACGGAGTAAGAAATGGCTGCGTTGCGCCATGATGGAGTAAGTGACACAAGACAGCATCATCTCATCGTTTGGCACTACAATGACCTCCGTGTCCGACTCGCTCGATAATTTTGGAGCCGGGCAGTGAATGCGAGTGCCAAGTAGGTGACTTTTGGTACAGTGTACCGTTAAACAATAGGAAAAGAAGAATACCAGCGAGTGCAGTGACGACGCGTCGTTTGACGCCGGCGCCGATGTTGCGTCGCCGGCGCACATTGCGCCCATACAGCTGCAGCGTGCGCGCAGGACTCGCACCGGCCATCAGACGCACCGTCGCTTCGTGCAGAAACACCTGCGCAGCGCATCATTCGCAGCGCATAGTGACGCGCTTTGTATTCAACATAAATGGCAACCGTAAAAAGAAAAACCAATCAACTGAAAAGGTTACAGAAAATCTAAAGTGTAATGTTACAATGGTATAGTTATCACAATAATATTTCGTTTTAATGTTAAACGCGAGTCACACAAGGATTGGAGGAAAAACAGCTAAATAAACATCGTTCAAATGATAATAATTCATCGAAAGTGCAAGTCTCAGTCTCATACATATGATAAACCATCCATCATCCTACCCGACGAACGACCCATTACATTCCGATTCGTTATTGAATCACTAATTGAAACCTATTGCATTACATCCTGTACGTTAGAAAACAAGAATTACATCAGATCATGCTATACCATGAATGTGTTATTGTAAAGCTGAAGGATCACTGTAGTCCAAAATATCTTATATTACACGTACAATCAATCTCGAATCAAAACAGTCAGAAAAACAGAAAACAGAATCATCTCTATCGTTCATACATTTTCAAATCCTCCATCACCAACCCGAGGAATGGCCGCCTTGAGCGCCGACGCTAGCTTGCGCAGACTCGCCAAATCCTCCTGGAAGGCGACCAGATCGCTCGAGGGCGTGGCCACACCCCCCGACCCCGACGGGGGAGAATCCTCGTCGTCGCTCGACCGCTCGCTGCGCTCTCTCTGCCAGCACTCGGTGCGCGTCATCAGCAGCCAATCACAGACGAGCAGCTGCATCGCCTGCGCAACGACAGCCAATCAGAGCAAGGCATCAGCAACCAATCAAACAGAGACATCACAAGTCAGAGTGAGGTCATGAATATCAGCAATAAATTGATTTATTTCACAGCACTACAAGGGACAGACGACAGGACTGATTAGGCAAATAAGCAAGGCCGTAAACAAAATTCGTTTAACGAATAAAAGAAGAACCAGAACAGGAATTTGAATTATCTAGAATTAAAAATTTCCTACACCAACACATGATTTCAGTCAAGAAGTTCACTTTGGTCTTGTGGTTTTGAGAGTTAAGGATCGTGTGTAGTACAAGGACTACAACAGTCCAATTCTGCGCGGAGGGCCAGGCCCAAACCGCTCCACCCTCCTTAGTCAGCTTTAACGACTCGCCCTGGGTGATCTGGGCTGCCCGCCAAATATTTGTTCATCAGCCTGCAAGGGGGGTCACCTTGGTTACGCGGCAGTGTCGCACGCTGTCCGTAATCACAAGACTCTCCCGCAGCAGTTCCCCTGCCTTGTTGCACAGAGCCACGGCGCTGTACCACCCCCCCACCATCCCCCCGGACCCCCCCCCCGGGCTGAGGGGGGGCAGAGTCGTGCCGTCATCCGTCAGGCTGTACTTGCGAGCCTTGTAGGCGAGCAGTACGCAGCGAGCCAAGGGGTCACTGAGGTCAACGATAAGTGACAGCCAATAAGAATACAGCATTAGGGATCACTGGAGTCAATGACAAGCCGCAGCCAATGAGGATGCAGCATTAGGGATCACAGGAGTCGATGACAAGCAACAGCCACTGAGAACGCTGTAATGGAGGTCAGTGGGGTCACTGTGAAGCAGTACCCAATCACTATTGAGTGTTGCGATCATTGAAAGTCAAGAACAAGCCACAGCAAAGAAGAATGCAGTATTTACAGGTAAAGGAAAAATATTTAGCAAGAAAGAAAAATATTGAAGCAAGTCAATCAGTTCAGTACATACTCAGAGTTCTGCAGAGCCTTTGGAAACGAGTCTATGATTGGATAAAGCCTTTCGGCCGCTGCGTCGTCATTAGTCAGCCAGTTAGCAGCAACAGCCAGCACCGCACCCCACCAACGAGCCAGGTCGTCCACTCCTGAAGCATCACATCGTTTGGCTATTTTAAGTGTATCGAGTCATGCGACGAGTAACTAAGTCATCAAAGTATTTGGTCATGTAAGATGATGCAGAATAAATGTACAATGAGATTCTTGGTTTCTAAAATCTGTTTAAGCACACAACGTAAAATGCCTGAAGTAATTAACAAAGATAGCAGTTCTACAGAACGTCAAGTATTTATGTATTATTGTCTTCTCCATAATAAATGAGATGTCAAATTTGAACAGCAAACAATAAAACTTAGAAGAGATGCACTCGGATGACACTCTATCTCAAAAGATCACCGGTTTTATTCATCTATTCAGTCAAATTGCACAGCTAGGCTACATAACACATGCCAATCATTATCGATAATCTATTTCATTGAGAACTAAATTATAAAATGCATGCTCCCATTGAAGACATATCGTGTGCCGTACCATACCTATTTTGTTGGCAGCGTGGCAGTAGCCTATGGCAGGGGAAGTCTCGCAGCCTGTGGAGCATTCGTTCATCAAGTGGATGTAGCCGAGCGCCTCTGACGAATGATGCGCGATCCTGTACCACAAAAACACACCACGATTATTGTGAGTACCGCTACTACAAAAGTAAAAAAAATAAATAAAATAATAGTAAAAAAAAATAATAATAATAAAGAAAAAATAAAATAAAGATACCGGGCTGAAACAATATGGCGCTCGCCTATCGGCGCACGCCGTAATAAGCAATGTATATTTAACCAATAACCAACATTTAAATAATAAATTATAGAATATGAAGAATATGAATCAACTAACTTATTTTCTAATGACAAATTCAAACAATAATAAGAAAAAAGAAACAAGAGGTAGACTAGACATTGGATACAAAAAAATGCTCAACAGCATATTTGTTTTAACTTCTGTTCAAAAATCAGCATAGTGAAACATACAACAATATTACACATCATAAACCACAGACAATAATATGGAAAAAACTTAGTAAGAAGTTAATGTTTAATAAGTCAGTTGTTTAATAAGTTTAATAATGGCATTGACACGGATCTAATTTTAACTAATTTGGCAAAAACCAGTATTTAAAACAGAGGCACTGACCAGTCACTGCCGCTGTCTGTCTTGAGCTTGTTGTGGTTCTTGTATCCGGGCGTGACAATGGCGTTGACGGCCTTCTCCAGCAGACTCTCTCTGAACCCTCGCAGCACATGGGCCAACGGGTCGACTGAACAACAGCAACACAATGAACATGTTCAACGCTGTTTGATACCAACCCGGTAATATAGATAACTGTGACACTTTAGTGGTTCCCTCCACAACAACATCAATAACAAGAATAAAAAGTGCACACTCTCGTTGACGCAGCTGCTAAAGCAACGAACAACAATAACAACAAAAAAGCAACAAGCAACAACAACAAATACAAGAACAAGAGCGTGCGTACTTTCGTTGACGCAGCTGCTGAAGAGGCTCTGGCTGCTGCGACAGCTCCAGGGAGAGTCGACAAAGAAGCGGTGACCGAGCGGGCGGTTGAGCCAGCTCAGAGACACCGGGAATACCGCGCCGGAGGTGAGGCTGATGATGCGCGCCTGCACCAGGAAGTAGCGCTGCGCAACACACACATCAACACACACATCAACACACACATCAACACACACATCAACACACACATCAACACACACATCAACA
>JAQIWG010007320.1:0-12435 GCA_034695025.1 Chamaedrilus cognettii
GGCCGAGTTTGATAATGTGTGAAGGGCCTGACAGATCACACGTCTTTATTACATGTATTCACTGCTGGTTGCTCGACTTTGATTTAAGTGCGATTTGATTTTGTAGTTCGATAATACCAATGGAAATCTGTGAGAGTATTGTATAGAATAATTTGATTGGTTGGTTTGGACCACATAACTAAATCGAACTTAAATCAGAAACAACCAGCAGTTATTGTTTTAAGTAAGTGGTAATCTTGGTAAGCTCTAGCCTATTGGCCTATGCTTTTCAGTGTAACTGAAATTCAACGTCATACTTTAGGTCATACGGATAAACTCTCACCGCGGCCGCTATAGACCGCGGTGACGTTCATGACGATTTGCAACTGAGCGCTGTTACATTTAAATCAAAATCTCTGATTGATTGCTGTTTGTCGAAGGTTCAGTAGGTTCTGTAGGTAGGCCTAGGTCTAACAAGATCTACCTAAGGTACGCAGACGTGTAACTATTTAACTGTTCACATTCTGTTTTTTATCGAATTAATATGAAATATCTTACGAATTATAGTCAATAATATTAATAATTATAATTATTACGTTGAATACTGTTTCATTACACTAAGCTATTAAAATTTTAAATTTAAGTCGTCAAAACTATTTGACTATTTTAAACGCTGACTGCAAAACTGCAAAACTGGTCTGACTTGTCCCGTTTTGCTGCTATGAGATGTTAAAAGAACCGATCCAATTGATGAGTTAACTAAACAACAGGTGTGACTAACAGTTGCTACTTTCTTGACGACTATTTATCTGTATAATAACCAACTAAGTCTTTTTATGCAGTTTGCTTTTCAATTTTTCTTTGTGTGCGTGTGTTCAGTTAGGCCTACTAAAGCATTAGCCTTATTTACTGTAACTGTAAATAAGTGTCCGGCTGGATGAAAATTTTCCTTTCTCTGGGTGCTTGCGATTGACCATGGTCGTATAATAATCATTCTGTTGACTGCAAATAAAAGATGCTACTACTTGCTGCGCAGCTGCTGCTGGCGCTGGTGCTGCTGCTGTTCGTGCTGCGCAAGGCGAAGCAGGAGCTGGACAAGGCTGTGGAGGAGAGCGCCAAGCAGTCCGCGCTGAACTGCAAGGGAAAGCAAACCGACTGCGCGCAATAGTGACTCGATCAGGTCACAGGCGTCAACATCATCATCTCCGCTTTTTTCAGTCCATTTTCCATGCCAGCACACAGGTTGGACGTACGCGACCACGCGTGCACACGCCCTCACGTGCCCAGGCCCTACGATTTGAATCGGGAGATGAGAGGGGGAGAAAAAAGTTAAGCCGACACTTAACCAATTAAGGAAATGATGAAAAATTGGTCCACAGTTTCCGCAGGAACCCCCTCGAAGTAGGGCCGCAAACTCTGGCTCCACCTCCCCAGCCCCGGCAATTTAGCCTGCAAGCCGGCTAAACGCCCTCCCTACAGGTGTGTTGACACCTGTAACTCGATCGGGTCACAGGTGCCAACACAGCAGGAATTGAGCTTCTAATCACTGGCGTCTCATGGCGAATGATAACGGAACTTCTGTCCACCGGCTGTTACTGACGTTTTTAACGATGATAAATTTATTAGAAAATTGATACTTTGCATATGTTTGGTATATAGGTGTATTGAATACATCTTCGGAAACGTTCTCAATGTCTCCAAATGTGCGCATTCATTTCACTATGCACAGAAACTTTATTCTTGAACTGGAACTCTGAAGCTTGGCACGTTGAAAGTCGACAACCTTTAGTATTGCACGAAGCAGAAATGAAAATTTTTGCATCATAGACAGTTACGATAAATAACTTGGATTTGAAGATAACGCGTCAACCGAATTGAGCTTTCTTTTAAAACGTGATGCTGCTGGGCATATGCGTAACTTTGCGTCAAATTTGATGATGATGATTGTTGTGACGATGACTTGTGATGATGATTTGTGATGTTGATGCATCATCATACTTCTGATACTTTACTTGGTAAAAAAAATCGCTCTAAGTGTACATGTAGGCTTTTTATTTAGAATTTTTTCGTATCTACGGTCTTTTGCCTATTATAGTCTGGCAGGTTGTACAATTGAAATCTGAAAAGAAATTTTAAGTAGAACGTATTTAATTCTCTGATGTGTTTGGTATTTACTTCTCAGTGTCACGCGGTTGTTATATGCTGTGCTGGCCGGTGTCAGGCATCGATATCTATATGCAGAAGTGATTTTGATAATTGCCAATCACTAGATTTAGGGATATTTAAGTAACTCATCTGCTTTTTAACGCGATTCCCATCTCTCTGGGGATATTTTTTATAGCGGAAGCTTGGGATATTTTTGTTTAAAATTGAAATCTAGGGATATGTTTGACCCAGATACCCGGAATCTAGAGATATTTAATTTTGGTTCAATGGTATTATGGCATAGCAAGTATAGTACTGTATTATACTTTCTAGGCCTATTCAGCACATTAGAGTCACGCTGCACGGCATTCTGTATTCTTATCTGTATTCTTAGACCGCATAATGCAATTAGGGCTGGTTTCTCTGACACGGATTTAATGGCGGTTCAGGATTTAGCCTATGCAAAAAGGTGGGTTAAATCCTGAACCATCATTAAATCCGTGTTGGAGAAACCACCCCTTAGTCTGTTAGCATTGATTCTTGCCAGTGTACTGTTGATGGAGCGATATTAACGCTTTACATGCTTTAGCCTTTAGACGTAAATGTATGCTATACATGTATAATGTACTGATGGACAGAGAGACAGTAATGTTTAAGTGGCAGTCTGGCACACACACGGCTGTCCATTAGCCTGCTGTATTTTATTTGCACGCATGGTCTCATGCATGTTGGTCTCGTGCATTATGACATCGAATACACACTGTAAGTAGTGCGATTGATCCGTGCATGTTTGCACATCATAGGAATTGTAGGTAATTCAACTTGCAACGTTTCGTTACATGCTTGGCTATCTATTCAAGCGCGTAGATAGAACGATTTTAATGCCTCGTGTTAGTCCTATGTCCTTAGTCCTTAGTCCTATGTCCTTAGTCCTATGTCCTTAGTCCTTAGTCCTATGTCCTTAGTCCTTAGTCCTTAGTCCTTAGTCCTATGTACCTTAGTGTCTGCGCGACGTGTAGCCGACCTTAGCCTACCTGTATGTCTTTTAGGGTACTGTGACCAAAGCGGGTCCTTGTTTGAGTCTATGCTTTGACTATTTCACATCTGACCAATAACTCGAAAATAACTTCGAAAATTGTGGAAAGAGTCCATTTCACAATTGGGCTTATTATTTAATTTTAATTAACTAATTGAGTAATTATCAAATTTTAATCTTTAATGATAATTATTTCACCTATACACGTACAAGCACATTGTACACGTTGGTGCGGCACCTAACACAGCTATTGTGCCTGCGCTGCTGTGCATGCACAGGACATAATGCTTAAAATGGAAAGATCACGGTCTTCCATCTCTTTCAAGGCGAAGCGTTGTGGCCGAGTGGTCTAAGTCGCGGACTTCGGATTGTGAGAGTCGGTTCGATTTGCGGCCGCGGCAAAGAATTTCGAGTCACTTCGTGCATCCTTTTGCAAAAATGCTTAATTTCGTCAGCCCTGCACATAATCATCCAATAGGGTGAAGTGCAGCAGAGAAGTTGAAGTTAAAGCTGAAGTTTTCTGGACACGATGTTTTGTAAATTTATTATATCTTCTTGCTGTACTGTAGTCATTGCCGCTCTGACAATATTGGTTAGCTTCCAAAGGTACATGACTTCATGACCACCTTTCTCAATGCTCTCCGGCCTAGAATCATGAGTCTTGACTGTTCTTGTTTGAAATATTCTGTCTGCTACCTATAAATCAGTGTATAAGCATATCATTTCTTTCGCATGGTGTTGCATTCATTCCGTTTGGTCACTTGAGTCCACTCATTTTTCAAAGTTTATGATCAAGTTTAGGTTTGACTTTCAGTTATCGTTAGGGTTATGGCTAGGAGTAGAGTCAGGTTTAGATTAGGGTTTGATGCTTAACGTGTCTTTATCCTAAACCCTTAAAAATGAACGGAATCAAAGTGAATAAAGAGGAATGAAAACTCATTTTTCACGCTTATTTCATAAATAAAATGCAATATTTGTTCATTGAAACGTGATTTTAAAGTAGCCTGTCTATAGGTTTATGAAATTTTCTGAAAATTAGTGATATTAAAAATTGTGTCTTGCGTATGCTGTCGGATCAAAGACAACTTGCAGCATGTAGTCTTGCCACTACTAGCCTATTGTTCTTCGTCAAAGATCTATGCAGCATCGTAGGCTTAGAGGTTAATTAGTAGCTATCGCAAACAAGCATTGTATAGGCCCAATGAACGTAGTGAATATAGACTATAATTACGATCGTGTGCGCGCAGTATTGAACAGCTGTATTATCGGGTCCAAGTGGGCGATAATTCATTAATGTTGCTCGACGATCATCTCTAACCGCCGTGTCAATTCGGCCAACATTGTGCATCTTCACACATCAAGTACAGGAATGAATGTATACATGAATGTATCGTGTATGAAAGCTGAATGTATCGTGTATGAAAGCTGAATGTACCATGTATGAAAGCTGAATGTATCGTGTATGAAAGCTGAATGTACCATGTATGAAAGCTGAATGTACCATGTATGAAAGCTGAATGTATCATGTATGAAAGCTGAATGTACCATGTATGAAAGCTGAATGTACCATGTATGAAAGCTGAATGTATCATGTATGAAAGCTGAATGAGACGTGATAGGCTTCATGCGTTGGCTAAGGGATATTGCTGTGAAGCAGACTGAGATTTAGGCCTCCCTCTTTTCCACGATGCATACTTTGCATGCAATTTTACATGCGATTTTTTTTGCATGCAACCGTGTTACGAAAATTACAATGTAAAATGTAATGTAATGTCCTTAACTGGGTTTCATGCTACCCGTGCATGAAACACAGTTAATGAAAAAACCGTGCATCAAATCCAGCTAAGGAAATCGTTGTCATGACAGACAACGGTTGTCCGTCCGTCTCACAAGGGTTACATGCAAAATTGCATGCAAAATATTCATGGTTGAAAGAGACGCCTAAAACGATAGGGCTTAAGAATCATGCAGGAAGGGTCTATCGAAATTAGTTATAGTCATTGTACGCCCGTAGCATATTTTGCATCATTAGGTTTGGAGATACTATGCTGTGGTTGTGGCGCCTACTGTTTGACAACTGTTTGGCAACTGTTTGGCAACTGTTTGGCAACTGTTTGGCAACTGTTTGGCAACTGTTTGGCAACAGCGGGTCCGACAGTGGCGTCTGTGATTCTCAAACTTTTTCTTCCGCGTGTCACACATTTTCGTAGAGTACCACTCAGAAAGGAGATGGCCAGTAAATTTATTTTCGCGCAGAACTCACGACGGGGGGGGGGGGTTGTCAGGAACGAAATATTTTTTCTCCTCCGTGCAGAACTGACGACCGTGCGGGGAGGGGGGGCTGTAGGGACGAACACTTTTTTCTCGCTTACATAATACCATCGCCGCGGGCCAGTGTGGCCCTTTCTGCATCGAGGTCGAGGACCACATAAAAAGTGATGGCGGGCCACTTTTGACACACGGGCAGCACTTTGAGAACCACTGCAGGCCTACATGGACATTTGTGCGCTGACAAATTCATTGCAATTTGCAAGGACTAGATTAGATAGCATTGCTGTCATTCACTGTCATTATATACGATTTTAGAATTAACTGATGTGATTTAGGCTAATGACCAATTATGTATTCAGTCTGTAGCGGTAAGTCTTAGAGTTGGATGAAGTGAGAATTTGAATTGAATCAAAAGGAAACACAAACTACTGCATGAGAAAATTGTATTAAGATATTTCAACTTGCCATGTCTTCTGTGTATTCTGATAGGAAACATCGGTCAACTTCTTCATTGCTTACTAGTATTCGTAGAATCACCTGCAAGAACTGGTGTATATATAGGCCTACAGAATGGCACGACTAGCGATTGTTTGCACATAGCGAGAGTCAACAAAGCAACGAGTTTCAGGCTATGATTAATAGCTCTTCAAACTAATCTTTATTTTATCCGTTGAACACTGTACTTCCATTGTTCGTTCCTCTTCTTCACCCGATTACTTCTCTGCGATTACTCTCTCTCTTTGCCTGATTGCTTCTCCTAGATCGTCCCTCCCCCATCGCCGCGCGGCAACGTCCCCCGCTCCCCCCCCCCCCCCAAGAGTTCCTGCTACCACTCCCTACGCGGCAGCGGGTCCCTGCTCCTCCTGGTCCCTGCTACCCCTCCCTGGGGGGCAGCGGGTCTCTCCTACCCCCCTGTCCCTGCTACCCTTCCCTGGGCAGCAGCGGGCCCCTGCTCCTCGTGGTCCCTGCTACCCCTTCCTAGTCGGCAGCGGGTCCCTGCTCCTCCTGGTTCCTGCTACCCCTCTCTAGGCGGCAGCGGGTCCCTGCTCCTCCTGGTCCCTGCTACCCCTCCCTAGGCGGCAGCGGGTCCCTGCTCCTCCTGGTCCCTGCTACCCCTCCCTAGGCGGCAGCGGGTCCCTGCTCCTCCAGATCCCTGCTAACCCTTCCTGGGGGGCCGCGGCTCCACGCTTCCCCCCCCGGTCCTTGCTACCCCTCCCTGAGCCCCTCGGCGTGGCCGTTTGACTGGACTTCTGCTGAGACTTCGACCGTTGTCGAGCAGCCGATAGTAGTCGTTGCTTGGTCGGGATCTGCAGCTGCGTTCTCTTCAACCTGGTGATATAATTGAATTGAATGATTAAGGATTTAGCAACATTACCAATGGATCTAGTTCATTGTAAACAATGTTGGGCTGACGCAAAGGGCGCCAATATGGTTCAAATGTTAATGTTTGAATCGCCTGTATACAAAGCCCTGAGGTGAGCGCCAAAACAAACCAGAACGTTGGTTATAATTATCGTAACGATACTGAAAAAATCCGAAGACACCTATTCCTTTGAACGCTGATGGGCTATATTAGGATATTATCAGTATGTCACATGGGGGGCTCGACTCTCAGCTACAGTTAGAATATCTAATATAATAATAATGGTAATTAATAATAATTAATAATTTTCGAACAACTTTTAAAGCACCGTAACATGACCGAAGTCAACACAAGGGCGCTGCACAGAATCCAATTTAGTAACATCGCGCTCTTTCCCTACTGGTTGGTCGGTGGGCGGGCGATAGATGGCGATCCCGTGGACGGACTGACAGTGCTGACACAGCTCCCAGCTCGACTCGAACTGTCGCTGACACGTGGCGCACTCTAGCGAATGGGGCGCGCCGTCCGCATCTGATCGCAGAGGAACGCGTTCATAGTAAAAAAATTAGGCTACACTATCACAAGATTATTCGTAATAAGCGATAGTAACAATTGTGGTTTTAGGCGTCCATTGTAATGCGCTACGTGCAGGCTACTAGTAACGCCATGTCCGCGCTAATACATATCAGACTTTTATATTAACTAACTACTGCTTAACTAACTACTACTACTACTACTTAACTAATTACTGGATTTTTATGGCCGGGTGCCCTTTCTGTCGCCAACCGGAATGATAAATTATCCTGGACGATGATCATCAGCTAGAGGCAGTAGTGTGTTAGCAGCCTTGCTGAAGGGCCTGTAACGCATGGTTTCATAGTTGATCACCGGCGCCGGGACTTTAACTTTATTGCCTTACGTTTTTACCTTACATTACCTTTTTTACCCTTATGTTTGTTCTCTTGACTCTCTGTCTGACGCCTTAACCACTACATCACAGCGCCTGGCTAACAATATTCTTAATACTAAAGAAATCTGCATGTGTATAATTTGAGGTAGCAGTTTGTTCGTATATTTAATCCGAGTTTTTGAACGCGCTTTCTAGTCGAATGATGGCAATTAATAATACATGTATAAGCTCGATAAGTAATGATAACTACATGTATTTATATTGAATATTTTGAACATTGAACAACGGCTTCTTCAGCTGCAGCACGATCCCATCTTTAGCTTCAACCGCAGAGCAGAAAAACATTCATTTTGGTAAATTGTAACGTTGTTTGCAAAATGTACTAAGAGGGTAGGGATTGTTCCGATATGAGATGGAGGGAAGAAGAAAGGGCAAGAGAAAACCAGGAAGGTCACGTATCGGGACGATAGACGACCTGCTCTTCTTCTTCAGATGATGACTTTTTTCTTGGCTGTCCGGTCCTTGGGACATCAACAGCCTTCAGAATGGTTGCAAGTGTTTGTCGTGGCCGCCTCTTTCTAACGAGTAGGACAATTTCAGATGTTTTTCATTGAATTGGAGATCCAGATCTTCTTGCGCAAAGAGCAGGGTAAATTTGTGATGTTCGTGGCTAAGATTCTTCATTTCGGAGCTTGATAACTAAGTGGACATTCAGATTATGGTGTTCATCGCTTTAATGTAGTTGTATATCATATGGATGAATGGTTTATGAGGCGACCTGCTTGAGAAGGAATTGCATACAAAGATGAAGAGAAGGGTCGAAGATCGGCTAGGGTGAATGACCTGCCATGTTACAGATCACCCAAGAAGCAACATTTGCATCATAGGAGCTCGGCTCGTAGGCCTACCGCGACAGCGCGCGCAGAGGCCCCTGCCTCCTCCCTCCCTGCACGGCTGAAGCTTGTGCCGCGCGAGCGCTGCTATACTTGGGAGCGCGCGTCTGCACCGCCCACACACGAGGATGTCCGCAGGGGGCGCTGTCGGACTGGCGCCCTCTCCCGGCGAACTGCTGGATGAGGGGCGCGAGGACGTCCTGAGAAGTCTGTCCATGTCTACATATGAACCAAAAATGTTATCGTACGAACAAAAAATGATAACATACAAAAAAAAAGTTAACGCAAAAACTGAAAATGTTAACGTACGAACAAAAAAATGTTAACAAACAAATAAATGTTGACGCATGAACACAAAAATGTTAACGTGCACGAGTCAGAGGCTTGATTTTAGTCAAGATTTGAAATAGGCCAATTTTTTTCATCTTGTAGCAATAGGCCTATATAGGCTATAGATGATTTTGCACAAAATTCAAATAATTTCTACCAATTGCAATGTGAATGCTGGAAAAACACGCAGCTGCTGAAATTTGAACTCTTCCGTAAAATACAATCTCGGCAATCTTGATCGCAATATTTAAAAATGCAACAAGAAGAAACACCTTAACTTCTAAGCAGGTAATCAACAGATACATATGAATTGCATAGGTAGGATTTCAAACATTTGTTACATAATTACAGAATTATACATGCATTTGTAATTTTGTTTACAACGTATAAAACAACCTGATATATTTTCACCATACCCATTGTTGATCATGTAACATATTTTGGAGAAGAGTTTGTCATTTTACACCCAGAAACGCTTTATAACCCCCAAGAAACGATTATCAGGGGGAGGGGCAACGCCCCTCAACAAAATGTCACTTGTTATCTCAAACCACTTTTAAAATTAATAAAATAGTCAAAAGCCCATAAAACTTCATTTCGGCTCGCACCGCTTGCGAAATAATTAAAACCAATATAAAGATTTTAAAATTTTTCATTATGACATTACACATAATTACAACGTCTACATTGTGAAACGTGTGCACGGACTAATGATAATTACAATCTTTAAAAATTTGTATTCCCCTTATTGAAATGAAGCAATAGATTCTCATCAGTCAAAGCGAAGGAAATAGTTTCGTGAGCGATGGAAGAGAAAAAAAATTGTGCCATTTCGTTGCCCCCCCCGAGGATATGGAGGCATACAGCGTAAATTGAAAAAATCAGATTTTTTTTTCTCTCCCCCCACAAACCAAACCGTTTCGGCGCCCTCTCACTGACCTTCGTCGGAGAGCGAGTTGCGCGGAGGTCAGTGCAGAAGGTCAACAATGTGGAATGTTCTGGAATAATTTGGAATGCTCTGGAACAATTCTGAATGTTTTGGAACAATCTGGAATGTTCTGGAACAATCTAGAATGTTCTGCAATGAAGCTTGTGACTTACATATATGCTCTGTTTCCACGCCCCTGCACTGACCTTCGTCGTAAAACGAGCCGCCCGGGGAGCCCTGCTCCGCGTTCTGCCCCTCCCTGCTCCCCGACCGGCGAACCCTTCCCCCCCACTGCCTCCACCCCGCCCCGTACTGCCCCGCCACCCCCTGAAGCGGGGACAGGTAGGGGGTAGTTCCGAACCCTCGCCCGTCCCACCGGGTCGGGCAGCCGTCCGGGCGCAGACAGAGAAGGGGCCGCGGGGGGTAGGGGCCCCCCTCCGGCGGGGGGTAGAGGCCCCCCTCGGGAGGGGGAAAGCTACTGATGTCCATGATGAGCTCGTGGCACGGACGCTTGAGCGTGAGGGGGAGACCGGGCGGCATCGAGGAGCTGTGACGATATTTCAAACGTTCGACACAAGGCCGCAGAATGGGGAGGGGGTTGGGGTTTCTACCCCCCCAGAAATCAGAAAAAAAATTAAATGCAAATTTTGGGGGGAAAATGTTCAAACTATCCCCCCCCCAAAAAATAATGAAACCCCTGAAAATTTGTCAAATTCTCAACTCCCTATCAACTCCTGAGGATGAACACTATACTGAAAGACCAAAAAGACCTATCTTGAGTTCTGCGCAGAAACATGTTCCGGTTAGCACCCACCCCCCCTTCCTCCCTCCGCTCGCCAATTTCTGCATCGAATGGAAAAAGCAAAAACCGCTCCGAAATTGAATTTAAAATGAAAAATTCTAATTTACCTACAAAATAAAAGTTAAAAATGTAAGTTCACTTACGCTAGTGTGTTGTAGCAGTAGTCCCTGCGAATAACACAACACAAAAACAATAGTGTAAGAGTCTCCTTCAACCATGCATATTTTGCATGCAATTGTGAATGCAATTTTGCATGCAACCGTGTTAAGGCAGACGGACAACTGTTGTCATGACAACGATTTACGTAACTGGGTTTTATGCACGGTTTGCTTCTTACCTTGGTTTCATGCACGGCTTGCATGGAACCCAGAACTTTTACATTGTAATTTTCTTAACACGGTTACGTGCAAAATTTAATGCAAAATTTCATGTAAAATTGCATGCAAAAAATGCATCGTGGAAATGAGGCCTAAGTCACAGTATATAGAAAGAAAATTAAGAAAGAAAGAAGCAGTTCCCTATATTGTTATATTATCAGCACACCATATATAAATGTATATGCAAATCAATAAACATAGGCCATCAAGCAATTATTTTTAAATTCAGTGGCACAAAATTCGAAATCAATATGGAAATTTAAATGTATTTTGCTGTTAATTTCAACAACGCATTAATCAGAAGGCTGCTCTTCCGCTCCGTTCGAGCGTTACGCTAAGTCCAGATACGTCCTTCTTAAGTCTAGATTAAGTTCCGCCTGCTATCGTCCATCTTATGTCGAGATAATCCCACTGAGTGATTGGACTTGTAAACCGAGGCTGTGGACACCGGGTTCGAGAAATTTTCCACCGAATTTGTGTCATCAAATCCCTGAACCTATACGACATTGTAGGCTGCATGTACGTGTCCAGCTGTCCATACAAGCAAGCCTAACACATCCACATCAGGATGTGAGTCACATGTGAGTCACATGTGAGTCACATGTGAGTCACATGTGAGTCATATGTGAGTCACATTGTACGCATCAACCGTCACGTTAAGTCACTTGTGTTAATAATTACACGTCAAGTCACTTGTGACTATACGCGTTTAAATGGCAGCCTCATATGACCCACATTAGGGCTCATGTATATGTATAGTCTCTCGTGAAGAGTCACACGTGCATTTGGAACACCCACATGTGACCCACATGCGACCACATGTGGGTCACATGTGGTTTGCCTGTAGATCACATGTGGCTTTTCCGTAAGGGTTGCGTCTGCACGTGTTTTAAAAATACAACCATTTCTACCCACCTACAGCCTACATTAGCATCAAAACTAGTATCGTTACGACTGCGACAGTGTCACAAAAGCTAATCAGAACTTTTACAGACCGCTGGATTTCTGGACCACCAGTAGATGTCCCGAGAGAAATAAGCCGCACCCACGTGTAGTAACTCGGTGACAGCTCAGATCAAATAGATTGAGCGATGGGACAGGGGAGCGTTGGGTTCAATTAGGGTTCGTTACCAGGTGCGCAGATACGAATTTGGCGGTGGGGGTGGGACCCAATTCTTAAAGATAACTGTTGTTTCTCAAATACAAATCTGCAACAGAAGACTGGTGATAACACATGATATATTTTTTCCCTTAGGTGCAGAACTCAAAACTCAAGAGCCAGGGGGGGGGGTGCTAACCAAAAATTTAGACCAAAAATGTACATTTATCATTTTTGGGAGGACCAGGATAATTAATGAAGGGGGGATGCCCTGGTCCGGGGAGGAAACGTGTCTCCACGTT
>JAQIWG010007321.1:0-12435 GCA_034695025.1 Chamaedrilus cognettii
TCTAATATTGGGTGGAACAAAGGCAGCCTTGTGGAGAATCAAATCTAATACTTTTACAAAAATGAATCACCCTAGTGCGCATTCTAGGCTTTTAATTTCTGTGAGTGTGACACACAGTGGGCTCTTTGGAAGTTCTTCTATTAGCCATCACTGCTTGTTGCAGTGATAACGACGGAAAAGACAAACATTCTGCTTCGATACTTGCACCAGCAGTGGGACAAGAAGGTATCTTCATCGATTGATTTATTGGTTTTTATTTATTTTTATTTATTATTTATTCACATTTGTAACTTCAGTACATAACAAGAAATAAATGCACAGAGTGACAAGTTACCTGGCTAAGCACTAAAGAGAATACATCTCTGTAAAGGCAATATGCCCATATCTGGTTAATAGCAGAGATCCACAGGGCTATAAATAGTTCCCGCCAAGAAACCGAGCATCCCAAATACTTAAAACGTCTATCAAAGTCTATGCACACGGGTGTAGCCTACTGCAAAACATGAAATTATCAAATGCAAGAAATTTTGGCGAATTTCAAAAATTAAAAACTAGCAAAAAATATATACGGGAATATATAGAGCTGCAGAAGCTATGTATACATAATGGGCAGTCCTCAAAAACGCAAAAAATTAGTGCATATCAATTTCTAAGGAGCCAGGGCACTGCGAAAATAAGATACAGCTAAGATTTCATGTTTTACACTTACCGTAATGGTTTTTAAATATCATTTGACGTTTTTAAAAATATTTATTTATTTTATTATTAATTTGTTTTTAATAGATAAATATATTTTTAAAAATTTCACTTCGTATAAAAAATGGATGGGAAAAACGAAGATAATGTTGATGATGATCGACAGATCGAGCTCAGCCCCCTGTGGATCCACGCTGCCGCCAGGCTTTTGCGCAGGATTTGTTCCTGGGGGGTTGTCAAACTTCTCAAGGGGGTTATAATTCAAGACTAGGTTCACTCTCTTTCCCTTCTATGTATTTCTATGTATATCTTACGACGGGGGGGGGGGAGGTGCTGACAGAACTTTTCGATGCTGTTTTTAACACTACTTTTATTGTCTTCTACATGTATATATACATGTATGTACATGCTTCTTATAATAGTGCTTCTCCATTTTTAGACCTTTCTTAACAATTCACTTCATTGTCACGCCTAACAACATCTAAAACTTAAATCGTTTGGCTCTTTTCAGGCTGTGTCGCAACTCCCCCCCTTCCTCGCCACTGGGGTCCAAAAACACCTCCCAATGGGATCTGTGGTTTGGGGGGGTGTGCATTTGTAATTGGGGGGTTTTTCTCCCACTGGGGAGTTCTGGGAAAATCACTGGCTGCCGCTACGTTAAGTTTGTTTTTCTCTCTTCTTCAGTCGGTGCTGTCGAGCAAGAAGCGTGATGGTGAGGTCGCCAGTCTGGACGCGGATGTCAGTCCAGCGCCCAAGATGCCGCGCCTCGCCGAGGCAGAGGATGACGACGACCTCAATCCCTCTGTCCAGCGCGTCTGAGACCGGAACTTTCTAGAACTTGTTGGAGCTTTGTGCAACTTGCGTGCTGAACGTTTGCCATGTATCAGTGTAATAATGTAGCACTGGCGACATTAGACTATACAAAATTTAAACCATATCCTATCTAAATCTTATTGCAAACTTCACCTAGCGTAAACTTTTACATAAACTTTGTTAAAAAACATGCCATAAAAAAAACAATACCCTATCCCGATCCCAAAACATGTTTTTGGTATCCAAATGTATCCTTGTGGGCTACAGTTGCCACATGATTGAATAGTGGTGTAAACGCGTATATGTGTCGGAGGCTAGTGTATATTGTGACTGTGACTAGATGACCTCGTGTGATTCACGACCCTTGGGTGGTTTAGGATTTAAATGTTCTTCTGCTCGATTCAATGACTGTCGCTTGTCTCTGTGATTGGCAAATGTGCCATGCTGTAAAACATGACATTTTAGCTGCATGTTATTTTCACGATTTTGCTTCTACGAAAATTTAGTGCACGCAAGTTTTGCATTTTGGAAGATTGCCCATTATACGTTGTTTATGCAGCGCTATTTTGGCGCGTGAAATTTTAGCGAAATCTGCAAAATTAGATGCCCGCAAAAATTTCATGTTTGACAGTACTTAGGGCTGGTTTTTCCAGCATGGATTTAATGGTGGTTCAGGATTTAACCCATCTTTTTGCATATGATAAATCCTGAACCACCATTAAATCCGTGTTGGAGAAACCAGCCCTTAGTATTTTATGCTCGTGGATTTTTGCAGGGCTGGATCTAAGCATAGTGCTAGTACCACAGTTTTGTGAGTTGTAAATGAACTTGTGCGGTTATAATTGTCGAATGAAACATGGGCATAGAAAATGTGCAGTGGTGAATGTGTAAAAGGGTTTTTATTGACCTTCATGTGCAGGTTTAGAAAAGTATCACAGAATAAGGGTGTGCTTCTTGTGAATGTGTAGTAGTGGAATTAAGTTTTTTGTAGTTTAAGGACCGTGTGTAGCAAAAAGACTATATACAGTCCGGTTCTGTGCAAGTGAGCCCGCACAGAACCGCTCCCCCTTATTTAGTCGCTTTTTATGATCGCCTTGGGAGCTCTGGGCTGCACGCCAATTTTTTTTTCCCCGGCCTGCAGGGGGGTGCAGGTAGAATTTAGTGCGCGAAGACATGTGATTGGACATATTGTATGTAAGTTTTGCGACTTTTGTGGTTCTTGATCCTCAAAGACATTGAAGTAACCCTAACACAATGTTACAAGCTGGCGATCATTATATCTACAGAGTGATTATAAAAAGGCACCCCTAGCACAATCGCAATACGTTAGCCAAAGTGTCGTATTTGTACTCGATTTTTTTTGCGAGTTTGTCTAAATTGCACACACGCTGAAATTTGGTCTTTTAAGTATTTCTTTATGAAAATTCCTGAGCGTGTTGCAAATTATCTCGGCTACAAAACCTTAAAAGATCAGTAAGAATATTAAACATTGGCGAAGTTATCGCGATTGTACATGTGAACCTATTTTATGACGCAGTAGAATATTTGACAGTTTTTGTTTTCAGGCAGTGTTTATTTTTTGTGTGATATATTCGATGATCAATAATTGTCACCTGATGCATCAATCTTGTATCAGGTGACAATCATCCAATCAGGGAGTATCTAAGGCTCTCGTTCAAGGATGCCGTTTTTGCATGCCAATTTTCGTGCATGAAGAGTTTATAACTAAACTAAGAGCGCTGAAGTGACGTCAGTTCCATTGACTGCTGGCCGCGCGTCGGCTCACAGTGGTAGGCTATACAGTCATCTGCATGTGACGTTTGCTCGCTGTTTGTATTTTAATTACAAACTATTCATGCATGCAAATCTGCATGAAAAAAATGCATCGTGTTACGAGACCCTTACACGCATTGGTGAGCGTGGCTTGAGCACTGCTGACAGTCAAGATTTCTGTGACGTCATACGTGTAGGGTCGCTTAGCCTTCAGAGCTGTCAGTAACATCCAATGGTATGAGCGCCTGAGTAACTACATGTAGGTTCTGTTGCATTGTGGGGCTCTCGATATTGTTTATCTGTTATGAAGTTGGCCTGCATTGTAAAGCGACGAAGGCATGAATTATTGATTTATTATTTTTTCAGTAAGCGAGTTATAATCTTTTCGCAGTAGGTTTTAAAGCAAATGGCTCTGAACACGTATGATATTGAGTCATGCATACAGCACAGATAACTAGATCACTGTCAAACTATGGTAATTTACTGTTGATAAGTAGTTAACTTGCTGTCATATTTCATGTGAATTTTAATTAAATTCTTGAAAAGCAGCGTAGTATAATAATGTAATGAAAAATCTTGTAAAATTATACAGCACCCATTTAAGAAACGTTTGCAGGTCTATTCTTTTTTGAGTTAAATTGATTCTATACTGGTCGATCCCCATTCCTTCTTACTGCTAATTAGAGCTTTATGCGATGTCTGCTTGTGTATAATTTTATATCTAAAAACTTTATTTTACCGGCAATCACTGACACTTGAACAGAGACAAGATTCCCTGCACTTCAGCTTCGGTTCAGACCTTATTGCAAGGCTTTGTGTAGTTTCTTTTTGCTGATTATAGCTTCGACTTGGCATGTCAAGTTGACAGTTGGAAGTTACGTAAGCTAACACAATTTTGCGCAATTTGCCAACTTGGAACATAAAATGATTATTGTGTTTATGGCTTATAAAGCCTACACTACAACTTAATTCGAGAAAGAAGAAGTACAAAGAAGATAATTTATTGCTCTCAAGAGCGTAATTTATTTCCGCTTCCCGTGCAATTTCTTCAAAAAATTCAAATTTTTTCAATTTTGTTTTCAAAGTCATCCTAACGCTGGACCGGACACGATTTAGACTATATGAGTAAACTACTATTAGGAAGCAGTGAAAGCATGGCGTGGAACTACTTTCACTACGTTGAATACTTTAAAGATGCGGATAAGTACAAATGTATCGTTGCAAATGTGAACGATAAGACCAGCCAGGACTACTCGGTGCTATGTCCGCGAATAGGACTGTCAGATTCAAAATAAGACAGACATTTAGTTTGAAAAGCATATTAAAGGTGAATATTGTAGGTAATAGTGGTAGTAGAAGAAACTCAAGCAATCTCTTGAATCACTTGCTACGGCTTCACAAAGGCGCCCATGCCGGTTAGAAAGCTAAGGGAAAAGAGAAAGCGCATTGCAGAGGAAATGCACTCAAGATAAAATCGACGGAGGGTCTGCGCAAATCTCAATCGCTGAAGCGATATCTGGATCGTTAAGTTACTCGATGGGAAAAGAAATCGACTGAATATAAGCAACAAATGGATTACGTGCTTCAGATGCTCATCAAAACGGGCCATCCACTGAATGATGCCACTCAATCATCCGTCTCTCGGAGACACGGTGAAAAACGTTGATCCAGAATTTAACTTGCCAAGTAGGCTGTTGTTCGTCAGCGTTTACAATATGTTTAGGGTGATCCAAAAAACCACCCCCTTGAGTTTTTGATGTGCAACTATGCCAACTACACGCTTTATTTTCAAGGATAAATGAACTTTACATGTAGACTTATAATATTAGTCCTTTATTGTCGACATTTTACAAACATTCATCTAGCCTGCAGCGAGGCCTATGTTTAATGATATTTCAGTCTCCAAAGTTTTTGATTAAGAAACTTAAAAGTTTTGTAAATACCTTTTTTCTCAATATGTTGTTGACCGATGGCGCGACAGTCGCACGCTTTGCCTATTAGAAGGTCAATGCATGCGAAATAAAATAAACTGTTCTCTAAATTGGTATTATTATAATTCCCCAGGTACAAAGTTCAATGGTCATTTTTTGTATTGAAACTTATAGGATACTGCAAAAAAAGTTGACATACGTGTAACCTGAAATTATTTGAAAAACTGATGCAGAAGTTATTTGATAACCAAGCTATAGTTATCAAAAAATTTCTTGATATTATTTATTAACTATAATTAACTACTAAGTTTCTTAAATTATTTGATAACTAAGCTATAGTTATCAAATAATTTAAGTTAAAGTTTTTCTAATAATTTCAGTTTGTGTTTTAATAATTTCAGTTCCAGTTTTAAAAACAAATTTATCTAAACAAGGTTATAGTTATAGACACCAACTGTAATTGGAATTGTTTGAAAAACATGAACTTAACTTATGTGAAATACTCAAACAGAAAATAGGTAAGAAAATGGAACTCAAATAATAGGAAAAACTGAAACTCAAATGAATTGAAATACTGAAGCCGAAAAGATTTTAGAACTGAAATGATTCGTGAATTGAAAGTGAAACTATGGAGCTCAAACTGAAACGAAACTGAACTGAAATGATTTTGAGAAGCAAAATAACAATGCTTCGGCATCATTAACCTGACACTGCTCTGAAGAGCGATCCGATAAATAAGTTGCATATGCTACACAAAACTTGAGCTAGCGTCAACTTCTTTTGAAGCGGATTCGGCCCCCCTGGCGTGTAAAGTTTGCAACTGCAAACATGACTACAAATGACTATAAAAACAATGACTACAAACATTAAGCAAGGTCATATTAATTATTTTGGCCACCCAACATGTGTTTCCAGCAGTAGTAACCCAGTGGCACAAAATCCTAAGGAGAGATTAATGGGTTCCCGCGCCTTAGCGAGAGCACTCGTCACAAATTTCACTTAATTGTAACACTTCATAGTTTATATATAGTCCAACGTATGTGTGTTCTACATATAACTATGCTAATACGAGGGTCGTTTAGTATATAAGGTACTATCCGCTGCAGTCTTTTTCATTTTTGAAAACAAAAGAATCCAAGATATTCACAATATTTTTTGTAGGAAATTTAATTTTCAACATCTTTCAAAAATTTCATAATCATGATATTAATAACGTGAAGTCAATGATATTTACAGTACCGCAGGGGTGCTGAAACTTTTGTCCACTTATTTAAAACACTATTTACTGTCACAAAAATTAAACAAAGATGTAAATATGCAACAACATGCATAGAATGAACACGTAGACAATAGAAGCTAACTAATTAACGCTTCACGGTCTGATCGAAAGAACACATCGATTCTGTTGTCGATGTCATTGTTGGTTGCAACAACCTGCCGGCCAGGTCGCTTCTCATCGACTAAACTTTTTGCAACCTTTAAAAAAATTATCGCACCAACGGTGCAATATGGATCGCGTAAAGCACTTCTGACCATATACTGGCAGCATTTCAGTAAAAATTTCCTTCAGTTTAAGTCCCTTAGCCTCCAAAAACGATTAAGTGCACGCTGTTCCTTGCGGGATGCAATTAGCGGCACCCTCGCCATGTTTATTGTCTACTGGAAGTAGTTTTAATAATGTCATGGTTACAAAATTTTTCAATGATGTTGAAAATTAAATTTCCTACAAAACATATATTTTGGATTCTTTTGTTTTCAAAAATTAAAAAACCTGCAGTGGATAACCTTATTTACTGAACGACCCTCATATTATAGGCCTACATGAGGTCTACCTGTAGACGTATTCTTTTTGGCACACAAAGGTGATGATAGGTGATTTGCAGGAACTGGGTAAAATTCAAAAATCCATTTCTAAATTCTTCAAACGAGAGCAAGTGCCTAGAGCAGGTTCTGATTAGTTTTTCAAAATTCCTAATGTCCTTTATAAGTCGCGCAGCGGTACACATCCACATATCCTTCACCACCGACCAGGAGCCGGTTGGTGTCCGCCTCGTAACTCAGCCGATACGGACTCACTGTTCCGTCCTCTTCCTTCGTCAGCAGCACTCCGCGCAGCCGCAGCTTCATGTCGAGCACGAGCACTCTGTGGTTGTTGCAATCCGCGACGTAGATAAGAGTCGCGTCTTTATTAAGTGCCAGATGCGCGGGATGGTTGAGTTTTCCCACGCCTCCGCCACGTTCTCCGCCGTATAAACTGAGCACTTCGTTGTCCAATCTGTCCGCGCGTTGGCTTTCTTTCAGTTTGTATACCACGTGAATGGGAACGTTGTTGGAGCCACTGCTAAGTACAAATGTATTATTCTCAATCGGTACAGCGTGTTGGGGCTCCTTCATGTACTGCGGCATATCTTCGGATTGAAAGAGAACCTTAAGATAATCCATGCCGTGATGCACTACTGCTCTACGACGGCACGTTATCAACACTTGACCGTCTAGCGTTGCTGCTAAAGTTGTGAAGTTTAAAGCGGTAACGAATTCCGTTTGTTTTCCATCTGCAGTCAGCCGCCAGATGCACTTATTGTTGGGATCGCTTACAAAGAGCCAATCACCATCTCGTTTTGCCGCGATATCCTGGATGTGGACAGGATATGTCCCATTAATGTTGAATTTGTGCACAAATTCGAATGTTTTTTCATCGTACAATAAGATCTCATCAGACGTGTATCCAACCACGACGTATATCTGTCGTCTGAGCTGACCAACCCCAGTCACACGATCGTTGAACTTAAGACGCTTGATTAGCTTGACTTTCATATCATCTAAACATTTAGACAGAACACAAAATATAATGTTTAAACAAGAATAATGGATCAAAAAACATTGGTAGATATGCTTCAAATTCTTGCTTAAAATTGATTTACATGTCATTGTCTCTGATATATTCGATGAATGTCTTCCTGACTCCTGAGTCGTTTGTCATCAAATTAGCCCTCTAATCTTTTGCTGCGGGAACCATTTGAGGGGACCATACTTCTTCCATACTATAATACTTTAAATTTGAATTCAAAATGGACTTTTCGAATTGCTTCCTTGACAGCTCAAATTCAATACGGTACTCAATGTCTCAATATACATGTACTTTAAATCAACATCTCACCATTACTGTAAAGGGAAAGTTTAAAATAGATGTAGGCATAACACAATTTTCAATACAGATATATGAAAACTTACAAAACTAATAGTAAATAAAAAACTAGGACATTTTCGTCTCTATTAGCTGAGTGTATCACACCAATTTCCTCAAAAGTTTGTCAGAGAGTTATTGTCTGATTAGCCTACGTGCTTCTCAGGGTAATTGGACACAGCAACTTGCCGACATCGCAATGCAACATGGCGTTCACCGAAGTAGTGACATGATACAATTCAGCAAGGACAACATGGCAATTCAACTTTCAACAGTCAATACACTAGCAAATACTACGTTGGAGAAGAGATCAATGCCATCATGCACCTCTTGAGGAAAGTTGTCGATGCAATTGCTTGATGAACCAACGCCGTTTGTTTGCGATCTGGTGCCACTGCTGACAAACTGATGTGAGTTGTATGTACGTAGTCTGTTCCGGATGAGAAAATATCTTACTGTCTGCCATGGTTCGTATTGTGAAAGATTTTAGTAGAACTTGTTCCCATAACTCTTCCGGTATTTGCATCTAAATCAACAATTTTATAAATTTAACTTGTCTCACAAATTTATGAGCAATTTATGAGAATATTTATAAATTTATAAAGTCTCACAAATTTGAACAGGTTTATAAGAAGAGGGTTGAAAACGACATTATTTTAAGCTACATGTACATGTACATCACCAGGCCTTATTAGGATACATTCGAGTAAACATGTGCCTAATTAAATGCAGACTGATTCTGACAGTATTACAATGTATAAAGTTTCACTAAATTAATCAGGCAAAATACATACAAGTACATGAGATTGTGCGTGGCTCAATTTCTCTTGTTTATAGATGCCTCCAGATGCGATTTCTGAAATTATGAAAGTAGGCCTACATTGTATTTTTTCAGATTTATAATTTAAATCTTTTATTCACTAGATAGGCAGTTAATGGAGTACTCAGCAACGCTAACAACAACGTTACAACAACGTTAGCAAAATACAAATGTAAATTAAGCAAAAGAAACAAATGCCAAAATAACATGAGACTAAATAGCTAGTCAAGAGCATGCCTGTAAATAAGCCTAAACAGAAAACACAACACTCTCATTTACATGAACAAAATATTGCAAAAAAAAACAGAGAACAGGTTGCTTTTTGAGCTTTATGGATCGTGTGCAGTAACATAGACTATTGCAGTCCGGTTAAGTGCCGGTTCAGTACCTCGAGGCCACAATGAACCGCTTCCCCTTTTTTAATCGCCTCTTACGAGACGGAGAAGGCCGGGCAGCTCTGAGCTTCAAACCATTTCTGTGCTCCCCAGTGTACTGGGGGGATTAACAGAACAGTATTTAGTCAAAGGGATTATTGTGAGAAATTATACACTCAGTTGAAATTAATTGTCATTTCATGATATACATTTTGGCACAAAAATGTAGTATCCATTCAATTGAACTTAATCATTTTAAAACATCCAGAATTATATCAATATGGCCAAAAAATCAAATACATGCAGTTTGAAATATGCCCAATTTTTTTAGTGATTTGTCGACCTACTGTTGTGGAAGTACTCCTCACAGCTGCAGTAATTTATTAGATACATCAGCCTGATGCGAATGGATTCTGTTTGTTGCTCTGCCATCAAACCCTGGAAGAACAATTCGACCATTGTCTTTAGTTGGCCTGACATGACCAATAGACGCATTGCTATCAGGGCCTCTGGTGTCGAACAGTGAACGTACAGTCTAATGCTGTGGCCCTGAGCAATTGCAATTGCTTCAGCGTCCTGAACATTCTTCAATAGTCTGTCCAGTAATTCCTTTCTTTTGTCCTTTGGTAGTGTACAAAAAGCATCAAAACATTCTTTTTTTATTTCCTTGGTTCGATGCAGAGATGAAGATTCCATGACTCCATCAACAATCAGCACCACTAAATAGGGCAAATACATTAACTGCATCCACTATTTTAAAGTACCAGTATCAGCATATTCCTCTTGTATAGGTATACGCCTACTTTTCATTGAATAAAGATATTAGTAGCTTGTTTAATTACGGTATACATAATATTATATAAACAGCTGGTGTAAAAACTAGATTTCTCATTTGAACTAAATTTTTACAATCAATTATTAAAACGATAGCTAAATAACTAAAATTAGTTAATACTCGAGGACAAAAATTTGAATCAAACGATGGGCTAAACCCAAAAATTCTCCTGCATGGCTTAAATCATATGTAAACATCTTCAGTATGTATTAAGACATTTTCTGTAAAATAACATTAACCATCTACAGTATATGTCAAAGTTATCACTAAAGTTTTACCTCCGGTTTTTTGGATCTCAAGTGCGACATGCTCTTGATTTGCTTGCAGTAAATTCACAAAGATCTTGTAGTGGGCAAAACTGCGACGCTCCATTACATCCAACATTTCCCCGATTCTGGAATAGTCAAATCTCTGCTGTCTGATGCACTCAAACTGATCTCGAGAAATGCATTCTTGTGACATTAACTCCTCTAATAGTCCATTCAAGGTAATATTTTGGACTAGGAACACGCGAAGTGTCCGCAATTTTTCTCGTTCATCCTCAGTTAGCGGTCTTTCGTCTCCAAGAGTGTCCAACGCTGCATTACCCGCATAGCACAAACAAAAGTTGTGTCATTAATTAAAAAATCATAATGATACTGTAGAGTGTTGCCTATAGATTCAAAGTTAGCAGGCATACATGTACAGTGTACATCTTAAATTTGACACTGGCTTCGGAAAAAAAAAATGCCAACAAAATTAATTGATGACAAACCAGCATAAAAATGTTAACACGTCACAAAATCATGGTACAAGTGCTACAAATTTGCTTTGACAAAATAATTGTTTCACAATCTCACGATTTTAAGTAGCTAAAAATACGCAAAATAAAACAATAAAATAGTTCGAAAGCAATACTGCACATATATCAGTAAGTAGTACACATAAAACTGTCGAAACTACAATATTCTATAACTGTTATATCAAATGTCCACCTGCAACGATCAAGCAATCAACTCTGTTAAAGCAGCATTCTATTTGTCAAGTAATGCCACCTATCGTAATTCATAAGTGACTAATTGTATCCTCACTTTGAAAATAAAATAAAATATTGTTTATGACACAAATTTATGTTAGAATACAACTTTACCTCCATCTCTGATAATGTAGTTGGAGACATGCGACTGATTGTTGTCCCTCAGAGCTTCTAGAAAGTTTTCGTAGCGTTTCACTTCTAATTGCTGGCACACCATCTCCAGCAGCTTGTCGTTTTGCTTGAAGCGATGCCCAGATCGCTCTTTCACATCCTCCAGTTGCTCCTCCGACATCACATTCCTGCTCAGGAGCACGTCCATCAGGCCGTATTCACACTCGATCTGGGCTTTCAAGACCTGACGATGAGTCTCCAGTATGCGTCGGTAGTCTATAGATTTTAAAAGACATCAAAATTTGTACGGGAAATCCATACAACACACACTCAAGCATTACTACTAGGCAATAGTTAAGCTGGCTACCTCAGACAGAGAATAACCGTCACCGTTCACTTAACCGTGCGGTTCCCTAACGATTCTTGCCGTGCCCTAACCGTAGCCGTTTACAAGTTCATTTCACGCCGCTTCAACCGCTACCATAGCCGTGCCGGTCAGGCCGTTGCCGTGGACGTGACGAACGTGCCGTTCCTGAGCCACAATGTTCTCCATATCTCAAGAAACACGTAGCCGTTCCATAAACGTATCACCTTTTGCCCAGATGCGATTTTGGTGCAATCTTTTCAAGCCAGCTAACCAGATGGCTAGATAGGATAGCTAGCTAGCTATAAAGATAGCTAGCTAGCTAGATAGCTAGCTAGATAGAAAAAATAGCTAGCTAGCTAGGTAGATAGCTAGCGAGCGAGCGATGTATCTAGCTAGCTAGCTATCTATCTTATCTAGCTATCTAGCTTGCTAGCTAGCTAGCTAGCGAGCTAGCGATATATCTAGCTAGCTAGCTAGCTAGATGTATAGATAGCTAGCTAGCGATCAATCTAGCTA
>JAQIWG010007322.1:0-12434 GCA_034695025.1 Chamaedrilus cognettii
ATAGTTCACAATACTCTATATAAAACAAAACCAAGATGGCAGACCGGTGATAGTTCACAATACTCTATATAAAACAAAACCAAGATGGCAGACCGGTGATAGTTCACAATACTCTATATAAAACAACACCAAGATATCCGACTGATCGCTTGCAATACTCCGCATGTAATAAAACCAAGATGGCTGACCTGTGGTAGTCCATGATGGTGTTGAGTCGGTGCGCGATGGTGAGCACGGTGCATGCGCAGAACTCGGTGCGTATCGTGCGCTGGATGAGGTCGTCCGTCGCGAGATCCACCGCAGCGGTCGCCTCGTCCAGCACAAGGATGCGAGTCTTGCGCAGCAGCGCGCGTGCCAAACACACAAGCTGGCGCTGACCCACGCTGAACAATAAAACATGACGATGAACGATAGCCGTATTTATATATCTAAAAAATAAATACAGACGTGAACAAAATAAAACATACATGTGTAATAACACATGATGCTAAACAGTGAGGTGTAATGGTGATGATCCACGCTGTGTAATAACACATGATGTTAGAGGGTGCGGAGATAAGACAAGGAGGGCAGAAAGTGCCAACAACTGGCGTTCGGCAAGCACTTGCGTTTTGTATATTGACTAAATATAATAAAAATAACTTTGTAGTCAGTTTCTGCGTCCCAAGATAGAAGAAAACAAAGAGTTTGAGAGAGCACAGAAGTATTGCAAATCTTGTGTTAAAATTCTTATTCTTAAATGAAATGAAAAATCTAAATTAGCAAAAAAATTGTATATAAAAATTATATACATTTAGCTCAAGCTAATGCACTTCAATGGGTGTACAAGCCACCATAGTTTTACAAAGGATCTAATTGGGTGAAGCGAAGCTGCAAAGAAAGCAGATTCAAGTCTCGGCATACCTCAGGTTCTCCCCGCCCTCTGTGCACTCAAAGAGCAAAGCACTCGGCTGCGCCGACACAAAGTCTGCGAGATGCGATTGGCGGAGCACGCGCCAAATCTCAGCATCCGATTGGACGTCAAACGGGTCAAGGTTCATCCGCAGCGAACCAGAGAAGAGCACTGGGTCCTGGAAGACACACAGCGGAAGAGTTATCCGTTTACAACCCTAAGGTCTATCATAAATCTACCGCGTTAAACAAAAATTGTCATTCAAACCCAAATTCTGATAATAAAAGTCAAACAAAATTGGCAAAATACTAGTTGCTCGATCTCCCACAATGCTATACTGCTATACACATGTGTACCACAAAACACATGCATGCTGAGTAGGACATGATGATAGTCATCAATAATTAAATTACAACGAGATCGGTCATGATTGAGTATTTAACAAGGGTCAATGGTCAGTCAGGATGCAGAGACTGGATGCCAGGGAAATGCCGTGTCATAGAACAAGTTAGAACACAAGAAGGGACCTGTGGTATGACGGTCAGTTTAGAGCGCAGATCCCTCAGGCCCATGCTGAATATATCAATGTTGTCGATGAGAATGGCGCCCCCTGCCGGCTCAATGATTCGAAACAGTCCGAGGGTCAGGGAAGACTTGCCCGCCCCCGTCCGACCCACTATCCCCACCTGACCATCGAAAAAAAATTGACAGAAATACAAAAAATTTGATTTAAAACTATTTATTTTATTAAGCATGGATGTTTTGTAATAAAGGCGTTTAATTTAGATAGATCAAAGATAGATCAAAGATAGATCAAAGATAGATCAAAGATAGATCAAAGATAGATCAAAGATAGATCAAAGATAGATCAAAGCGGATCTATGTTGCATTTGTAGACTTGCTGCTTATTTCATTCAAAAGTAGTTTTTTTCTAAACGACAGCTATAAATCAATTCAACTGCTTATTCCTCAAGCAGTAATCATTCAGAAAACGCAGCTAGAACGCCACAGACCTTTTCGCCGGCCTCAAAGACGCATGATACATCACGCAACACGAGATCTAGACCGGGTCGGTAGCGCAGCGAGTAGCCTCTGAACTCGATCCGACCTCGATCTGGCCAACCGCGTGGCGGCCGACTGCGCGGCAGAATACCGTCCACCTGCCAATCAGAGTGAAGAGAAGCAGAGCTTATTAAATTTTTTTATTATTATTGTTTTTTTTAAATGTAGAAAAATCACATTGTAGCCGAGAGATCAATATTATACCATCATATCTATTTGTAATAAATTAAATATATTTTCCATACAATATAATTGCCGATCGCTTTTTCCTCCAGGTAATAATGCCCGAGTACACGAAAACAAGCGAGCAACGAGCTAATTGAATCGTATTATAATAAAAATATCGAGTGAAAAGAAGAAGAGATACCTCCTTAGGGCAGCCGACATATTCGTCGATGCGTTCGACAGAGACGATGTAAGTCTCCAGATCTGACGTCATGCGCACGAACATGTTGAGCGCTCCCGTCACCTGTCAACGACCAATCGACAGACTCTTTTATATATACATGTATGTATGTATGTATATTGCACTTTTAACGCACCATGAATATGTCATGCAAACGGAGATGGAATAACATCATTTGCTTGAATCATAGGTGCATATACACTGTTCGACTGCGACACATACCCGCCATTGCGAGAGTTAACCGCGAGTTGGCGCATTCGTTGGCTTATATAACAAGAAAACAACGTTGTCAAACGCTTAAGCCCAGCGTGACGTCACTTTGTCACTTTATCTACCAAGCAATTGAACCAACAACTGAATCCACAACAACTGAAAGATGATTTAAATAGTCGATAAAAATCACGCAATAGATGCCCCGTGAAGTAATGTATGCGCTAAACATCACTGAAATTCCTATGCGCTATATTCCTACTGGTTGATTTCAGATAATTTCTAGACGTTTGATAGCTAGAAATATGTTCTTTTTCTTCAGATTTGTTTCTTTCAAGTGTTAATGTATATTATTCTTGTCTGGTTAACTTTGCTTATACGCAACTACTTGATGTGGAACTGTAATTAAGCTGCAGGGATTAGGTATAGGCACAGGCTTCTCGAGGATATTTGATCTCTTTTTGCTTAACCTCGTTACTTCTTATGCGACGTATGTGCGTGCTTGTATTTTGTTTTGAAGTAGTAAATGTGAAAAAAAAAATAATAATAATAATAATTGACAAGTTAAAGACACAACACAGCAAAAGCTGATTTGACACCTAAAGAAAAGAAAAGCTGAACCTGTAACTGCTTTTTGTGAAAATTTTGCGTTTATTAACTTTTGCTTATTTGTTTTTGTTCAAGACCTGCAGCGCGTATGAGACGGAGAGCCCTGCGAGGCCTGCGTTGATTTTGTCTCGCTGTATGACGACAAACAGTCCGGAGAATAGGACAACAAAGCTGCCAATCAGCTCCAGCCAGAGACCCAACCATCTGTCAATGGCACATTGCAATCATATCAACACGTAACACAGACAAATATATATACAAAAAATGTATATATATGAAATTTCTGTGTGTGTGAAGTAAATCATAAAAACACTGTGAACACACACGGTCTTATCTAATGTAACAAATAATATGCAAAATTCTAAAATGTCTGTTAAACTTGTCAATAATAGCAATTAAACTTGCTAATCTACTTGCTACATGAAATCCTATCAATTTTCAACAAGAATTTCTATAGCAGTTTACTAATTTAGAGGCTATATGAAATTCAAATTATTGAATCAAATACCTACAAGTCCAACGAACATTAGAGAATGTAAATTAGTTATTTAATAGATCTAAAAGTTGCGCTAATTAACTGAAAAGCAACAAAGAAGAACAAGAAGACTAGTTTGCTGACCGGTTAGAGACGAGGATGGGATAGTTTGCCATCTGACTGGCGTCGATCAGTTCATCGGACTTGAGAACAAATCGACGTTGTTGTCTGTACGCGCGCACCGAGGACGCGCCCGTCACTGACTCGCTGAAGTGTGCGTAGATGGGAGAGCGCAGCACGGAGTCTATGCGCCGCAGCTGACGAGACGTCGAGATGTAAAACCGCTGCAAAAAATGACAGATGTTATCAATGTTCCTTTACTGAATGCGTCTTCTGTTTCCTCCACATCTCTCAAACATTTTTAACAATGCAAATCTTAACTTTAACAAGCTTCACTACAAATGCCAGCGATGCATATCAAGAAATATATTTAAAATTGCACGGAGAAGCAGAACGCAATTCTAAAAATTGTATCCAACCATCAAAAGACCAGCTTAGGTCAACATTCGCTCAAAAATCATCATCTAAACTGCAGAAAGTAATAAAAACTTTCAGAGGCAGGGAGAGCTCCAAGCGCTCTAAGTAATCTCCAATTCCCTCGCTTACCTTCATACTTCACTTGTTAAAAATACTAAAAATTCGCTAAACATAGTGAAACACCTCTAGCAAACTAGTAAAAGAAGAGGTAATACTCTCCTCCCCACGAACCTACAAACAACTAAGGTGTATTACTCCCCTCCTAACCTGTTCAATGTAGTAGGACACTCCCAGGAATATTTCGCACCCCCCAATCACACCCTCCTCACCTGTACAAAGTAGTAGAACACCCCGAGCGGCACCACTACGACCAGAAACAGCGGCGTGCTGTAACAGATCACAAACGCCGTGGTAAAGACCCCTGAGAACGTGCCGAGCCAGATCCTGACGGTGAGAGGAATGGCCACGTCGACAGTGTCCACGTCCCGGCTGAAGCGGTTGACGACGCGCCCGAGGGGCGTCGTGTCAAAGAATGACATGGGGGCACGCAGCACGGAGCGCAGAAGGTCGTCGTGCAGCACGCGTGAGGAGGAGATACACGCAACCGCGATGGAAAACGACATCCCAAACACTCCGATAGCTGCGCAACATAACAGAGCTCTGTGTAGCTACTAGCTTCAATAAGTCAATTGACCAAATAGGAAACAGGGGGACTTAGGTTAGTCCTAGTCTACCTGAACCATCAACTGTAACCCTAATTGGAATATTTTTACAAAGACTCACAGGGAAATATTAAATAATTTCATCTGTAGCCAATACACTAAAAACTAATCTCCTGCTAACTGGCATGGACAGCCTCAAATAAACCAAAATGCATACGATCCCAAACTTGATTGTTTCACTAACAAGATCCGACGCTAAAAAATGTACGGGAAGATATTGCACCGGTGGGGTGTAAAAATATAAACTGCCACTGCTAACCCTGGCCGATGCCCAGCCCCCCGTACACCCCCAATCTCAGGTCCCTCAGCGCGCTTCCCTGCCCCGCTACTCCCACCTCCGCCCCCCCTTCCTCCCCGCCACCTACCCCCCCCAGGGCCCGACTATCGTTGTCTGATAAGGGGGGGTCAGAGGACCAGACGCTGAGCCAGACGTTGGTGGCAATCTGGGCGGCGAGGTACGCTGCGTACCAGCCCACCGCCAGGCAGACTGGTACCAGGCGACACGCCTTGAGGTAGTCGCCAAACACCGACAGCTCCACCTAATGGCGCAAGTAGGTCACGAAAAAGTAGGTCAAAATTTAAAAAGCAATTGTGTCATGAGTAAGTTAGATAAAAATTCAAACTTGGTTTCTAAACATAGAATGAAAGCAATGATGTTCATTAATGTAAAATTTAAAAAAGGATAATACTAAAGGGATTTAGAAGAAAGAGAATAAAATAGCCAGTCATAGCAAGTCAGTTCTTCCATGTGTCTATCAGCGAGGAAAAAAGAAAAAACATTTAGAGAAAAAAAATAGTAAAATAAAAAATCTTTATTTTTTTTCCGAGAAGGAAAAAAATGTCTGAAGTCAGCAGGTCGTAAGGTACGGTAATCATCACACACTAATAGCTTCAACTGACAACATAAGTGTAGGTCAACCTACAACAAGGTAGTAGGTTATAAGCAAAGCGGTAGGTAGATCATAAATAGCTTGAAGAACGAGACTTAAACAACAAGCATTGAAGCCAAAGCTCACATTGCCCGCCATTGTTCCCTCCTCCTCGACCAGACGCTGCCGCCCTGCCCCCCCCGCCCCCTGATCAGCTCCCCCGCGCTGCTTCATCGCCCCGCCCCCCGCGCAACCGTCGCCCTTGACGACAGGGGGCAGTGCCGCAGTCCCCCCATCTATTGTGCGCGAGAATGAGCCGAAATGCGACTTGCGACGTCTACGAACAACGAAATAGGATTTAAACTTGATACATCATGACAGCTGTTTTTTGTTTTTTGTAGTTTAGTGGACCGTGCGAAGCAGAAATACTACATACAATCCGGCTCCGTGCAAGGGAGCCCGCACAGAACCGCTTCCCCCTTCTTTAATTGCTTTTACGACTCGCCCGGGGAGCTCTGAGCTGCAAGCAAATTCTTTGTTCCCCGACATGCAGGGGTTTCATGACAGTTGAAAATATTCTTGCAGTATTCTCAGCGTTGAATCTGACAACTTTCGTCGTACATTAAATCGATGTCCACGGCTCACTGATGACTGCGGTCAGATCATGACTATTGCACACTGTTGACAAAAACGGCCGGTTTGAGCGGGTTTATTTTGAAAGCGATCTAAATTATAATTCTCATTCGAAGTCGCTTATCTGCGACTGGCTACATTGCTTTTTTCCGAAGGCCGCCTAATAGATCTTTTTCATTTTCATAAACAGAAAAAGGAGAAGATTTGCATACACATCTGGACTGAGGTCTGAAGCGAGACTGTCCGCGTCAGACATGTCGAGATGGTTGGCGGACTCACGGATGGACAGGACTGATATCCTGTGGGCCAACTGGATCACTGCGCACAAACACGAGATGAATCAACACTACTGCCTCAACACACAATTTGTATTGGCTAGCAGTGTTCTATTGACCTCATGTCCAGTGACGCCATCGCTCGATAACATAATGGATGCAATTACCAATTATGTCACTGAGCGATGACGTCAGGGCCCATAGTCACCGTAGCCGCGACTGCCTAGCTTGAGCGAGTTTTGAGGTGGCTCCAGCTAAATCGCCAATGCCGTCCATGCGTTTTTGGATGGCGTGACCTCAAACCTCGCTCCAGCTAGGCAGTCGCGGCTATGGTGAGTACGACCCCAGGACTACTCGGCCCAACAGAGTACGTCATTATTTGTAAAATTCAAACACATCCGAGTGATAAAAACAATGTTGATGAAATAAAAGCTGTACTAAAAACCAGAATCAAAAACTATATACAAAATGGCAGACAATGGATTAGGGCGAGGGATTCTGGGAGTAAGGAAACAAAATGGCCGCCAGTCGTACGTTCAACAGCATCATCCTCGCAGGCCGCGCCCCCTGCCGCGGCCGTGGACTGGAGATAAGTGAGGATGAAGTCTGCGAAGGCGCCCTTGTGACTGAGCAGGTCCTGGTAGGTCCCGAGCTCGGAGACCTCGCCCCCCTGGAGGACGACGATGAGGTCCATGCGGGGCAGGAACGTCACGCTGTTGGTCACGAGCACGCGCGTCTGGGGACCGCAGCACAAATGAAATCATTCTGGACCACAGCGAAAACAAAACCCATCTGGGGACCATAGCGCAAAGAAAACCTTCTTGGGGACCACAGTGCAAACAAAGCCTTTCTTTCGTATCGACATTACTATGCACTTAAAACATTAGTTTCCTCAAGTTGAATTTTTAAATGTCTAGTAGTGCAGATATTGCTCAATAAACATCAAATTACGATTGCACTACAGTCGAATTTTTTCAAAAAAAATTATGGCTAAACACACATAGTACGCCTAATTTGAAACAGACAAGCGTAGCATTAAGTGTGAATATCGACTATGGTAGTGTAAGCTTAATTATTATAGTAGATTATCAATTTGAAAGAAAATTATGACACAGAAAGAATAGTAGCTAGTTTAACCCCTAGTTGGATATTTTAGTTAAAATACAGTTTGGGACTTTGGGACATTGGGACCTTGGGACTTTAGGACTTTTCATCCCTGGGTCATCTCTAGAAGGCATTTCTAGCGATTTGCTAATATAGTTAAGGAATACAAGCTTTGTGAAAAAAGGTGTTAGAAGTGTACAAAATTTAACCCCTAGACGGATATTTTAGTCAAAATGCATTAGCAAGATGGCGCTATTTTAAAGCCTTTTCATGATTTTTCTTCACTATAATGCAGCAAAACCAATATTGAAGCCCCTACCTTATATTTGAGCAGTCCGGTGGGACCAATGACTTGTTCAAAGATGTGCTTGCCCACGTGTGAGTCGACAGCACTGAGGGGGTCGTCCAGCAGGTACACCTCCGCGTTCTCATACACAGCGCGCGCCAGGCTGATACGCTGCTTCTGGCCCCCACTCAAGTTGATGCCCTGCACGGGTAGAGTGGCAGCAGACTAAACTAACATGGCCGCGGCATAAATAACTGTGATAAAATAACAGAATGTGGATGAATATCTCATTGTAAAAACGTACAATGAACGCAGACAAGTGCAACGGAACAGAATTATAAAATCTAAAGCAGGTGATATGCCAGTGTAGAATACCGAAGAGGGGGAAAACGAAAACAAAACGAGTGTAAGTGTAGAATGCATGCAAGGAAACGAATGAATTAGTCTAAATGACTTTTTTTAATTGAGCGACGAGTCACCTCTATAATGAATAGGGAATGATTCGAAGAAACAAAAAAATAATAATTATCATTTAAAAATTAAAATATATAGGCCTACTCTTGAGCAATACATACTCAATTGACCAGTGCATTTCAGCCATCAGTCAGACCACGTAGAATGTATTTTTTCTTTTTTGAACGCTAGGAAATATTTCTGTTCACTCAGCTGACTGCTGTTGATGAAGCAATAAATTAAAACGGTGAGGGTGAGAAGCGCTTACCCACCCTCTCGCCGACCTCGGTGAGGTCCCCAGCGGGCAGGACATGGAGGTCCTGGCGCAGCGCGCACGCCTCCAGGACGCTCTGGTACTTTGCGTCCTTTAGGTCCTTCGAGAAGAGGATGTTGTCGCGCAGCGAGGCGTTCTGGATCCACGCCTGTTGGGGCACGTAGGCCACTGAACCCTGCAGCGGCGGCACAGGAGTATTGTAAAACATGACGCCGTTCGGCAGTTTTGCCATTCAGAAATTTATCGGCGCTTAATTTTCGTGTTTTCGGGGACTGCCGATGTATATAATACATTGCTTCCGCTGTTTTATTATTATGCCGTTATTTTCGCCATGCGCCGCTGAGCCCTGCCTGCGGTGCGCAGGAATAACTGCCAATACTGTGGTCGTAAATACTCATTTGTGAATGAACTTGCGTCTAAATTAAACAAAATCGCGCGTCAACAGAATCTTAAAATGTTTGCGTTATAGTAGTAGGAGCAGCAGAAGCGGAGGTATATATAGAATGTGTAGAAACAAAAATCACGAGTCAATAGAATCTTAAAAGTGTGCGTCATAACAACAGCAGCATCGGCCTATAAATAAAATATTTCGCTGCGCCAACGGAAGTAAATACAGTCAGGCAATGAATGATAGCGTAAAAATCACACACGGCTACTAGCAGCCTATTGACAACCAATAGCAACCTTGACGCTGACCCGACCCCGCATGACCTCCATCTCCCCACACAGCGCGGCGATCACCGACGACTTCCCTGACCCGACCTGACCCACTACCGCCACCAATCCGCCAGCAGGAACGATCAGATTGATGCTGCAGCCAGCCAATCAAACGCAGCGTTACATGCGAATGACTAGACCCGACGTATAAATGTAGGCGTGCTAAACAAATACTTAACAATCACACGTGATGATGGGCGAGAATCCATACGAATCAAACGGCAACATATTTTAGAAAAATTAATTTCTCTGTCAAAGTATGATCGAAGTAAAACATAAATGACTTGATTCGTACAATGCAAAATGAACCACGCAATATGCAAATTAATTTCACATCAACAAAAATTTAATTATTCGTACTTGCGGATAATCGGAGGTTCATTTTTGGCCCACGCAAAGGACCCGTCCTTCACACAAATGGCTGCTTCTGAAATGCAACAAAAACCCAAGCAAACCAACCTAGAATAGAACAAATACCCAAGCAATTTCACCCACGATGATACAAAGCAGATAGACACTGCGGCAGGTAGGTCTTAGTGAATTTTGCATAATCTTTAATCAGAAAAAACAGTATCAAGACAAATGCAACTATAAGATATAGGCAAGTATAGCATATAGTATATTTAATATTTTAAAACAATAAAAACTTTGCCTTGAAGGAACAGTACAGGTCGAAGCAATGAAAAAAAAAGCCACAGCGTTCAAATGCTAACGTCAAACAATAAAACTATGCGACCAATCATATAGGATCAATTTTATTTGCAATCGACAACCAATGAATGGAAATGCTTGATACTTTAAGAGCAGTGATCTGACCTATATCTGGACTTCGGTCGACGTTTGATTCGTCGACTTCTTCCTCCATCAGAAACCGACCAATCCGCTTCATCGATATGGCAACCTGTCACGTCACCATACTGATACAAAATACAACCAGCCACGTCATCACTGACACAAAATACAATCAGCCATGTAAGCATGCTAATGCTGATTTTTCGCAAATTCTCCTGGCGCTCGATTGACCACCAGCGTGGATCATCATTACAAATTGCGGTTATGCAACAAACAGAGATCAAATATATCCGCAAAATAGACATAAGCATAGACAAAAAAATAATAAGCAGAGCGAGAGAAGAAGCAGTGGGGTTCTGTATCCAGTAAGGAGATGCTGCCCAGGGGCTTCATTGAGGAAGCGATTTTATACAAATCTTAGTCCAAAGATTGTCTTAACAGAATCTTGGGCAAATCTTATCTTTTTTATTGGAAACTCCGCCCGCCACACGCGAACTGAATGATGATGTCCCAGCGGTCGGCGATTGGATTTTATTTGTTTTAATTTTGACTTAGGAAAATAGTTAAGACAATCATTTTAAATGTACGTGAATGAGGCCCCAGGTCACAAGAGTGTAGGTTGTCATTTTGCTCTCAGTAAGAAAGACTTGAACTAAAAGCAGATAGAAAGGAAATAAAGAAGAAGAATAAAGACAATAATAACCTGTACGCCATAAGACAGGACCATGGGTATGATGGAGAGCGGGTAGTTGAGGACGTTGAAGAGACACAGAGACACAAAGGCCTTGTTTGCGTCCAACACGTGGGTGGGGTCTGAGAGCACGTACACCGCGAATGTACCTAGCGCCACCTGTCACGCATATACCTGACAATACAGTGCTAAAACAACACGGTTTACTTTAACTATAACCTACGCTAATTTGACAATCGCATAATTATCGTTATCAAGCGGATAAGAGCTTCATAGATTTTGCTGCGTAATTATGTTAGCTTGCATTTATCATATCTGTCGCTGGAAATAAAACCGTTCGCATGAAAGTGGCAATATGTATCCATTTACAAGAAAATGGTTAAATGCCAATCCATTGAATTTTGTTTTAAATTACAAGATCCGTTCACTGCCGGTTGCTAGACTTTGATTTGAAGCGAGATTTTATTTTGTAGTCCGAATTAACCAATGAAAATATACGAAAGAATTGTATCGAATAATCCGATTGGTTAATTTGGACTACAAAATAAAATCACACTTCAAATCAAAGTCTAGCAACCGGCCTTCAGTGTAGCGGTGTCCAGTGCAAGTACATACACAAAGCTCGAAGAAAAATGCAACCAAAAACTTTCACGCATATTTTACAACTTCAACAAATGTTATTTAGGTCTCACCCATACCAGGTAGGGCGCCATGAACACAGCATTAGGATTAGGGTTAGGTGAGGGTACCAAGTAGGGCCCCATGAACACATAATTAGGGTTAGGGTTAGGTCCAGTCTACCAGGTAAGGAGCCATGAACCAGCTGACAGCCGTGGCGGCACTGAGGTACTGAGACGTCTTGAGGACTTGCAGCTCCCTCTCTCGTATCCGCCGGATGTCAGAGCGGAACGACTCTTCCCACGCGTACAACTTGAGCACCTGTCAATCAAGTAAAAAAAATACTAATCTCCTTTTTTTGTCATCATTTCTGTTAATGTCGATGTCCTCACAGACGTAAGCTCCATTGGGAGCCTAGGACTGCACTAGCTGGGTTTTTACAACCGGATGCCCTTCATGACGCCAAGGAAATAAATAATTATCTGGCACGGAGTTAGCACATATAGTGACACTTGTGTGTTTAACAGCCTTGCTGAAGGGCCTGTAACGCATGGTTTCATAGTTGCGCGTGCAGGGACCTGTTAATCAAGCAAGCACAGAGAACTACAGCCGTCTCCGTAGTCTGCAGGCATTTACTCACTCACTCAATAATAACTACTTGAGTCAATCATATCTTATAACACTGACTTGACTTGGATTGTTTTGCATGGCTTGTGGCTTCTAGTTTGACGCGTCTGAGATTGAGCGTATTCTTTAATTTAGTATTTGCATTAGTTTTGTGTCTGAGAATAGTTCTCCTTTGTGTTTAA
>JAQIWG010007323.1:0-12434 GCA_034695025.1 Chamaedrilus cognettii
GGGGGGTAACATTACATTACATCCCTTTCTGTGTCAGCTGCGACTTCCATTCGCAATCCAAATAGTTCAACCTTAGAAGGCGGTGCCGTATGAGATTTTAATTAATTAATTTTTAGAGATTTCTGTCGTTCAAATTCAAAATAGATTTTTGACAGTTTTCATAAGCAAGGGCCTACTAACGTAACCGTAACCATACAGGTTAGGCATAGGCTAGAGTTTTCTCAAATAAATACAATCATGTCAAATCAGGATCTCAAGAGTGTTCCAGGCGTTAAAAATGCATCTAGCATCCAACTGACTACGCGAGAAATATAGATATAATCAAATTGATAGGCTATAAAATCTCCAAAGGGAGTTAATTTAGAAAAAAAATATATTAAAATAAATAAAATTTAATTTTTAGCAAATTAACTTTCTAAAATTACATTTTCAAACTGGTGAGTGATGATGCACTACAGAAATAAACCTCATGAGGTTTGGTTTGATAAATAATTGTTTTTCAAAATGTCACAGTTTATCGATCGCTTTCATTTTCGCCAATTTCTATATATTATAAAAAGTTATTCTGCTATTCTCAGATCTATTGGCATGCCTTTAATCTTGAAGGAACTCGCAGATTTTTGCATTGACATTCGACATTAAAAGGACCATTGATAGAGGAAGTTCAATAAGCTGTCAAAGCCCGATGTCGTCATTCTCCTATCCCTGATATACATACAGCGCCCTGTCACGTTTGGAGCACAAACTGTCCGCGTCTTGCATGCACGGAACCACCAACAATGAAATTGCTATAAAGACAATGACAAGCTTGTCACTGTCAGCAGACAATTTGAGTGCAGTTCACGGGGTATTGAGTGATGGTTGTGTTGTCTTACTGTCTCTTACAAGTACATTGTCTGTCTGCCTGTCTGTCTGTGTATCTGTGTGTGCAGTGCAGCAGCTGTGGTGTGACGTCAGACCCTTTGACGTCAAACGATCGTCATTAAGTTTAACAACTTTATCTTCACCAAGTATAACGTTCAAAAGGAGTAGACCTATGGCTTGTTTAATTTGCTGATGTACTGTATTTATTTAAGCGTTATCGTTTTATTGCTTCTCTCAAATACATTTACAAAAGTGCAAAAATTATTTTTATGGTCACAAATTATGCAAAGAACGAATGTTAGATAGTATTTATTTCAATACATGATCCCTACTAAATGCCATAACGAGTAGTGATTGGGTCTATGAAACCGACCCTAACCTCTATGATTAATGCTATCTGAATGATTATGAGATAATGCCGCAGGCGTTGAACAACGACACAAACGACGTGACATTGTACATTATTATTGTACTATTGCACGCTTTATGCTGAGTTTGTTGCGTTATTCTAAAGTAGGCCATGCATTGATAACATCATCCACGCCAATCCTCTGTGAAAGTTTGGTTATGGAAACGCTACTCCTTTAAAATAATTATAGGCCTAGGCTACTAATTATTTGAGTAATAATTACTGCTGCTTGACTAACTACTGTACTGTAGAATCATAGGTACGGCCTTTTGTTATTACTACAGCTGCACAGTCTATTATAATCGGTACCCTATCAGACCACACCGAGCAGCACGTGTGTACCTGCGAGGGCGGACTTGATGTCGTCCAGCCCTCCGCCTGCCCCCTGCTCCCCCGCGCGCTTGCCGAAGCGCCCCTGAGGCTGCCATGAGAACTGTTCGGCCCCGCCCCCCGGCACCCAGGCCACGCCCACGAGCACTAGCAGCAGCAGCAGCAGGGCGGGGCACGGACCGCAGCGTGACGTCATCGCTTCGGGCGTCGGACAAGTGACGTTGGAACTCGTGACGTCAGAACTCGTGACGTCAGTACTTGAGACTGCGGGATAAGAATATTTAGATGGTGGATGTATCTATCTAGTAGTGCGTCTGTTCACGAACTAGTAGCCTTTGAAGCGCAGCGTGATTTTCACCAAAAACTGGATCTTTTTATAAAGAGTTACTAATAGTAACTCTAAGCGAAGTAACTTATTTAGAGTTATTAAATAGTAACTCTAAATAGTAACTCTAAAACAACTAGCCTAAATAGGCTAGTTGTTTACGCTGTGGCCTGATAATGAAACATTTCCGATTATATTACAAAGCATTCGAGCCAATAATAGATTGAATTATCCTTAAAAAACAATAAACTATAATTGAAGCCCAGTGACGTACTAAAACTAAAATAACTCGGTTTGGCTAAATTAAGCTGTTTCAACATTGACATATCCTGGTTTAGGAGATGGTCAGGTTTAACTTATTGCATGTAAATTAAACCTGACTATCTCAAACCAGGACATCTCAGTCTTGAACATCTTAATTTAAAGGTACTTTATAATTTATTTAAAGATTTTCGAAAGTTAGAAAGTTTGGAAAGTTATCGGTGTTCAGTTGAAATTAGTTTGGCCCAGTTTTAGCCTAGCCTGTACTAATTCCTGCTAACTTGAACATTAGGCTGCTCAACTGATCACACAATAGGCCTAGAGTAGGCGTGCGAAATTCTGCGACTCCTACCTGAGGAGTGCGTGATGACTCTGGTCGGTTTACTACAACAGCGAGTCGCTGCGGGTACGATCAGTGCTCCTCACTACGCGCCACTGAAGCGAATGAATGAGTGCGTGTCCGTACTAGTTTTGTTGGATTGTCAAAACGTTGGTGTAGGCTGCTGACTAGTACTTAGCATGGGGACGCAGTCAAGACTGTCACTGGACGACTGAGTGACGCAGGATCGAGATACCGACGCAGAACTCGCCAGCAACAAGCCTCAACGTGCCATAGCCTACTATAAACTGACGTGTGGCAACACTGCTGGTGTAAGATGTAGTGTACGCCTGAACATTTTATACTTTAGAATAATCCTACGCGTTTGTTTATATAGGGATAAAATGAGACTGGTCAACGGTTATGCCACACGCAAAATATCTTGTTTGTTTTATCGACGTGCGCGGCGCTAGAAATATGAGCATGGCACCAACCAGATAGGTGCAGATTTGTAAGCATACTCGCCCTCCCTCGTTAAGTTGGAACTGACGAACCTACTGCATGTCGCCTCTTCATTTATTTAGCTCTTATGTCTACCATTTATTCGAACCTAGAGCCCAATTCACGAGGACCAGCCAGAATAAACAAATCGATTGCTGTAAAGTCTAATTCTTTCTGCCAATATCCCTTCTACTCCTTCACCAACATGGATGATGTTGAAGCACAAGCTATAGATTTTATGTCTTGGAGTTAAAGTGGACTGAATCCTCTGTCGCTGACCCAGATTACTTTTTTTGCTAAATTTGTATCTCACCCCCCTTCCCCGGTGGCGAATTTTCTTCAGTTTCGAAAAGTTGAGACCCCCTACTAATCTTCACCACTTCAAAACCTTCATACATGGCGTGAAGATTTTTTATCGTGCTGCATCCCGCCCATGATCTCGATAGCTACAGGCTACAGTCCAGTCCGCCCTGTAGGATCACATAATGACCCTCTCCGTCCTACGCCATCTGCTACTCGCATGACTGACGTCTCAGCTCACCGCTAGGGGGCGATGATTCCTCCGTGACGTCACTCTCGGCGCCCCTTGATTGATATTTGACCGCGAGCAGCGACCGGCGTCACCGTCGCTATTGGGGAGAGTTGCGAGGGCAGTCGCGCAGTGGCGTAACTACCGGGGGAGCATGTGGTGGGCAGCTGCCCCCCAAATAAGACATCTACGCCCCCCCCCCAAGCAGCCTCCCCTGTTGGCAAGAACTAATATTTTTGCATGGGATTTTATATGCATTGAATGCAAAGGCAGTGTTCAACTGCCTATGCGTTGAGTTGGATATAAATTAGTCGTGGGTCTACACCCTTGAGGTTGAATGCGTTTTTGGTGATAGCAAGATTAGGGTCACAAACTAGGCAAAATGGAATGCTTTCGGTCTCAACTCATTGCCAGTCTTGAGCATGGACTTTCTCCTCCCCATTAGCTTCCCTATTCGGAAAAGTCAAGTTACGCCCGTGCCGCCGCGCTGGACTGACGGTGTTTGTCAGCAAGGCACTTCTAATCGAGTCAGGTCGGCCGCGCGCTGTTATCCTTGTCAGCGCAACCTTTATCCCACACACACGCCCGCGGCATTAATTTGAAGGTTGATAGGACAGTAGGGTGACGCTGTCGATAGAATGGCACTGTGGGAGTTGTTGAGGGTTGTGGGGGATGCAATGTGTAGAGTGGAAAACTTGCCCCGTATCAATTCGATTATGCATGTCGCTGCAAGACAACTAGGTTTTGAAGCTTGAGCCATCTTGGTAAAGTTGTGGCCTCATAGGCCATGAGACGGATTCAAAGAGCTGTGACGTTTTTGATTAGTATTTACAGTTAGTGCGACGTACAGCATCTTGCCTCAACCACTCGAGCGTCTGTGATGAAGCAGCGAAAAAGCTGTAGGTACATGTAGCCCTCTTAACCCCTATGCTTATGCTTGGATAGTTTTTGTTTTTAGATCCAAACGCTTACACTTCGGCCATTCTTCTCACTTAGCCCATTGAGAGCGACTCTCAATGGGCTAGATGCGACCGAGCCTAATGGACCTTGATGCCCAATTGGATCGATGTATAGCAACAATTTTAACTTTTTACCCCCCAACACTTTCTTTTCGTAAACTCCTTCCCCCATCCTCCCCCCCTCCCGCTCGAACCGCCACGTGACAATTCCTGTCCATCTTATTATCCGCCTGTAGCTTTTAAAATGAGCGGGAATTAAATCTAAACAGATTGTGTATCGTGATGACGGCCAACTCTCGGATATTTCCCAGCGGAGCTAGGGAAATAGAATAGGATGGAGCTCGTGCCGAGGTTTGTGGACAGACTCACAGAGTACACAACATTAAGCCGTGGCCTACGATCCGAGCCCGCTGTGATAAAGTCCTGGCCATGAGTTGTGGTGGAGAATGGGATCCCGCGTCGTTTCAATTAGAACGCATGAAATAATCTCATCTCCGGCACTTGTTGCAGGATTTTGATTTTGATTCACTCTGAGGCCTAGAAAATCAGATTCCGTGAAATTTCATCGAATTCAGCTCTGTTTCAAGAATAGGCTTAATTCTACGTCATAGGCTATTTGGTTTTTGGGCAAAGTATCGCAGTGCTGTCAGTTATTGTAGGCCTACTGCGTATAGTTATTATTATTTAATTAACTTCGATGCACAATCTATGAAATATTTCATTAAAAATATATCAAAGTTTGAAAGGCAGGCTATAAGGCATACGAGCTTACAAATATTCTATAGCCTAAATAGGGTTAGACCTACTCGTTAGGATAGGCCTACTTCTCAGTTTTAAATAGCCCCTTCCGAAGATGCGAGCTAAATATAGACCATGCCAAATAGCTTGCAATACCGCGGGACGCTAAGAGAAGTCCGGACCATGAAACTAGCGTTAAAACTAGCGATATTAAATGTTACAGTGCAACTGAAAGTCTTACGTTAGGTCTACCGTCTATAGACTGTATGCCTACATATAGACTGAGCCGCACAGAATGACCCGTAATTAATTAATTTAGCTCTCGCTATTAGGCGCGTTCCAATAGATTGAGACATCAGGAGCAGGTTTGCACTGCGTTACTCTGTGTGTCCTGGGCCGAGCAGCCTTAACAGGTCTCGTAAAAGCGGCGACACGGTTAGAGCAGAACAGCGATCATTGTCCGGGTCCGTTAGTGTCATGCACTTCCTGTGCTGCGGGTGAGCGGCAGCGGGACGCGAGGCAAGTGCACCCGGAGCCTCGGACTACAAATCTCTGACAGGGCCAAGGCTCAACACGACGCAGATTGCAGGACTGTTCTAATCTGTTAATTCTATTGGCGCTGTGGCATGATTTTTATTTTGTCGTACGATGTCAAAGATACAAAATGAACCAACAGTTATGTTTGTAGGCGAATTATTTGAGATGAACGATTTGTTGGAGAGCAACCTCATCTTATTGCAAGAGCTGGTCGTCAGTAACTGACGTCTGGGTCTAGACCTCATGAAGTGAACGTATAAATGTAAGTGTATAATAGTGATATAAGCATTAATTTGTGACAGCTATTTAACTTATGCTAGACGGTATTAACAGCTTATGCTGCAAAATGTGCAGGCTGGCGTCAAGGCATTGACGGCGGTTTCCCTTTTTAATAATCTAAATACTATCAACCCTCATACCGAATCTCCACGCATGTCATCATCATAAAAAATCTTTTTATCAGAGCTGGCTCAATCTTTAAGACATTTTTTGCGAAAACAACATTTTTTGGGAGGCCTAGTTGGTGACGTTGCAACAAATCATCATCTTGTTCTCGAGTCCAATAGACCACAAAAGTGATAGGTCTAGTAGACCTGTCGCTTTGGAACCATTCATAGACTCTTCTCTTGTACAACCTCCATATTCTGCATCCCTCCGAGTCTCGTGGTCTGCCGCAGAGAGTAATTAAGGGTCGAGGGTCAAGGGTCGAGGGACGAAAGAAGGAGGGGGCATGGCGGCGGACGGTCTGAACCGGGTCACGCTGCACCTCGTCGAGTGTCAGTCCTGCTCGATAGCCTACTTTCTCTTGTGCACGTCAGCAACTATCTTCAATCAACTATGATTATTTGTAATTGCAAACTAATCAGAATGCTCAAATTCACAATGCTCTTTAATTTGAGAAGCATTTCCATAGGGGCCTTACAAAAATTCGATAGCTATGGCGTAGTTCAGTCAGCGTAATCGGAAGCGTAGACCTATATGCCACAACGTTGAAATAGATAGGCTGTACGCTGCCTGACGCCACAGTTAGATGGCTGTACGCTGCCTTTCTGCTTCAGGCTACACTCTGTGTGACGTCACAGTTACGCTGCCTTGCTGCCCTAGCGTACATGCTGCGTGACGTCACAGCTACACTACATGTACCTTGCTGCTCAGGCTACACGCCGCAGGAGGTTACAGTGACGCTGCCCTACGAGGAGGCGGGGGACGTGCTGACGGTGGCGCACATGAGCAGGGAGTTTGAGCGAGCGACGGGCATCGCCACGACCAACCAGCGTATCGTCTTCAAGCGTGAGCGGCTGCACGACGAGACGTGAACCCAGCCGTAGCTGAACACGTCACGAGACAATATCGTGTTTTATTAGAGTTCAATATTTTAGTGTTAGTAGCTCGATATCTTCTTCTTTGATTCTCTCCCCCTCGCCCTACTTGTATTTGTAACAAAAATGGTTTTGGACACGCTGTACTCGTTCTTGTTACAGACAAGGTGTTGGACGCGCCTGCTAGTGTTTGTTATGAAACACGGTGCTTGACGCGCCTATACTTGTGCTTGTTGCAGACAAGGTGTTAGACGTGCCTACGCGCAGCCTCGTGGCGTGCGGCATCGCTGACGGCAGCGTCATCCACCTGCTCAAGCTCCACGTACATTCCTCTCTATCCTCACCTGCTTCTGAGCTGCAATGCCTCACATTGACTAGGCAATGTGATGGATGATGCAATATCCATGCAATAGCATGGACCTCTCATTATGTTTAAGCACACGAGTATGCTACGTCACAGTCTGTACATGATTGTCTGCACTTGGTTAAACTTTAGCAATGTCGAAACTGCGTAAGAACCGCAGACGCTTCAAAAACCTTGCATTTAACGTGAACCATGAGGGTCAAAATTTTATATCCTCGTCAATGAGAGGAGAGGGTTTGTTGAGGGAGGTGATGGAGGGAAGAATGGAGGACAAGAGAGGACCGGGATCGGAATATAAACCTGCTTGAGAAGGATGAATGATGAACCGATCGAATGATGACCTGCTTGAGAAGAAATCGTACGCGGATAATTATGAAGAGAGGGGCCGGAAGATCGACTAGGGTGGAGGGTTTAGACACCAAAGACCTGCCATTTGGCAAAGCACTGAAGAGAGAGATGAGGCTCAAACGCCTTGTTGGCTATGAACTGCACTTACCACCGTATCAACTTATAAATTTCAGTAAGTCCTATACGATTGATGAGAATTATCTAGTTTTCTGAGCATTCCGAGCTTGAGCCTTGAGTAGCAGCATGTCATAGAATACTTATTTTCAAAAGTAATAAGGAAAATGCGATACCTTGTGTGCCATGCTATCAATGTGAAGCTGATAGTGTGTTGCTACTAATGTGATGTTATTTTTATATAATGCTATCAGCATGCCTTAAGTGTGATACTATCATTGTTGATATTATCACAATCTCAACGCCATCAATGCTATCACTGCAATGCTATCAGTGCGATCAATGCTATCACTGCAATGCTATCAGTGCGATCAATGCTATCACTGCAATGCTATTAATGCTATCCTCAGCTGCGTCCGTTCGACGGTCGCGTCCAATCACATCTCATCAAGATTGAGGGGGATATCGACGCGACCAATAAGAAGCTCTCTCAGATCATCACCGAGGCGGACGCCATCCACAGGGTATGTAACGCCAGTGATGATTAGTCGGCATAGAAAACAGTTTTACTTGACCTTTGGTCTGACTTACATATCGATATCACTTGTACTCATAAATCAGCAACAACGTTTAATTTATGGATATTTTGCTACTCTCAAGAAAAGGCAGACACGTGCCACAGCGAAGCCAAGTGAGTTGTATCCAAGAATAACTGATCAGTAGATGTCATCATCCTATCTGTACAAACGGTGAACAAAATTAGTCATAGTTATTAAGTTTTGCCTGATAAAAGACGCGTGGCGTTAGGCCTGCTTCTGCTAAAACAGGCGTAGTGCAACTGCTCAGCCAATGAAAATTGCGCAGGCCTATATGCTCCATCATAGATGAATTTTGCGCATGTCCCTGCGCCTGCTTGTTTAAAATTAGGCGTACAATTTGAATCTAACGATATTTTTTGTCGTAGAACGCCTGCTAAACTTAACTCTATTTACTGCACATTAGTTTTTCACTATAATCTTTGTCCATGTATCAAGGCACAACGTTAACTCCAGTTGGTGCTTTCTGTGCGACCAAGGGTATTTGACCAAACATCAATTTGTGCGTGACGTCACGCGGGGCGTGTTGCGCTGCAGGGGTACAACCCGCGCGCTTACCATATGCGCTCGTTCCACGCACTGCGCACGCGCCTGCAGCAGTGCACGCAGGAGCTGCGCGTGCACCAGAAGGATGTACACGACGTCGACACGGTGCACTGCGAGGCAGAGGTGCGTGAGGAGCGCCGCAGACTCACGCGCATCATCGAGGTACGCACAACTCAAACTTCTACTGTAAAACATGATACTTTTTGTGCCTTTAACTTTGGTGAATTTCGCAAATCGGTCAAACTTGCAAAAAGTACGTACGCAAAAAAAATATGCAGAAGCGATTTATAATGGGCAGTCCTCCAAAACGTGAGAATGAAGTGCAGCTAAATTTCTTAGAGGTAAAACAGTGAAAATAACATGCAGCAAAAATGTCATGTTTAACAGTGTCCCAAGCTTGCACGTGACTGGTACACACACGCTGGTGTATTTAAATACCGTCATGGCGGCTTCCCGGCCAAACAATATGCTGACAGCGCCATTAGGACTCAGCATATTTGTATATTGTGACGCCTGGAGGTGTGCACATGTTAAGGGAGAGTTTCTTGTGAACCACAGAATTGCAAGCATAAGCCTTAAGGTGACAGTCATTGCAGGTGAACTGAAGGCTAAATGGAACTGTCAATGAAGGCAGGATGGCATGTTGTAGATGATGCTGCCATTCGCTGCTAAATTCAGCTGACGCAAGATTGATTTGAGAGAGCCAATACAACCAACCATCTTTTATTTCTTGATCAATCAGACAACAGTTTTATGATAACATTGTGAAATATAACTATATTATGGGGAAATACTTAAAATTATCTTTAGGAGGTCAATGACGTTAGTGCCTAACAGTTATATTTTGCAAAACCGGCATATATTCTTCAGTTATTTAATTTAATGCACTCGTATTAGTGACTTTGAGATAGAATGAGCATGATTTATCTATTCCATGTTGAGAGCATAGCTGTACATTTGAGGACTATATACTGCACAATATTTTATATACTTCACTGTTTGTCATTAAATTAAATATGCTCATACAACAATAGACGACGGAACGACAAGTAATTCAGGCCACGTCCCGCAATGCCGTGCATTTGTTGGCTGCTGGAGCAGATGCTGCACTACCGCATCGAGGGAGTAGACAAAGGGCTGCGTGACGTCATCGCGCGCATTGACGAGCAGCACGGGCTGCAGCACGCCGTGGCCTTCGGGCACTGACGTCTGTCCCACAGACAGCCAACCCGCGCTCCATTCAACATAACGCAGCCTGTCAGCGAGGCGCTCCATAGACAAAACTGCAAAGTGACTCTTTGAGCAGAGCTGCAGCTTGAATTAATATCTGCCTAGGATATAATCAGTTGACATTTATTTTTATCACCTTCCTGAGAGTATGGTTTTCATTTTCATCTGATTTTTAAGCAAGATGTTTTTCTTTGTTGAATAAGCTACCGTGTGTGAATCGATATTGGAGAGAAATTTTGCATGCGAAGAAAGATTGAGGAACGAAACAAATCGAAGTGTTTTGTATTTTTACAGAAGACAACAAAAATATTTCAATGTTGCTTCTGTTAAATTTGAAAAAATCAAGAGCGAATTAGGTCATTAAGATCACCATGCATGCAGCCTTCAATCTACGCTCTCTGGCGGTCTAACGAAGATTTACAATGCATTCGAAAGCTGACGCCACTGATACAACGTAGTACATTCGACGAGGCAGTTGAAAGAGAATCTGATTTTATCTTATGATTGTTCATTCTTGTCTCTTGTTGTTGTTCTTTTATTTCAGGACGGCGTGTAGTAACGTAGACAATTACAGTCCGATTCTGTATAAGAGAGCCACCACAGAACCGCTTCCCCTACTTTTGTCGCCCTTTAACACTCGCAGGGAGCTCTGGGCTGCAAGTCTATTATTTGTTCCCCGACTTTCTGGGGTTATTCGTTCATTCTTGTAGTTGCTCCAATAGAAAGGATAGCTCCGGTAGGCTCGGAGTGTTCCAGTAGACTCAGATTGCTCCAGCAGTCCCGGATTGCTCCAGTGGACCCCGATTGTCCGCCGGGTTGGTTCAGCGGGATTGCATCACGTCTCGTTGTTTACTCTCGCGTGGATCAACGCGCCGAGGCCGCGGACGCAGAGGCAGACGCACACGCAGCCGCAGACGCAGCCGCAGTCGCGCGGTAAATAATGTTCTCGCGTCAGCCGCAAGTCAGTGTAAAGGGGATGGTTAGGGAACGTGTAGAGGGAACGTTAGATAGTAGCAGTCGTCAATGGGGCTTTGGTGCGCTTATACCCTCCCCCCCCCCCAACCATCTCCCCCCCTTCACCCCCCCCCCCTTGCACTTCACTTCAAGCTTCTCAGTTAGTTGCATACTGTGCATGTGCACCAAATCACTCCAAAAGCAAAATGTGCACTACATAATGTATTTTTATGTTAATAAGCTTAAAAACAATCAAATGTATTGTGCAATATCGCTGTTGTTGTGCAGAGCCTATAAAATTGTAGGCCTTCAGCAGTTTGTCATCTTTGCAAACTGATTACTATTGGCAGTTTAACATGTTAAGAGCGAGGGTAAGACTAACACGCATTCAACATAACATCATATTTTTGGCCTACCTTTAGCCTCCAACTTTTTCAAATGAGAAGGCCGCACCTCCTCGACTGTCCAGGATTTAAAAGACCTTAGTTCACTGACTAAAGAACTAGCCCTGGGTATCCGTGTCTGCCAGCAAATCGCGCAGTGGGAGCTAAAAGGAGGGGGTGGGGTGAAAGGAATGGGGCTAGGGAGAGCAGAGCGTCGGGGAGTGTGAAGGGGGCCGCGCGCGGGGCAGGGGGAACGGAGAAAAGAGGGGGCAGTGCGAGTGGAGGGGGTAGGAGAATGCTAATCAAGCGTAAATATGATCAGCGCTGAAAGCCAACAAAAGGAGCGAAAATTAATTTGGTCGGCTTGCGCCGCGCACACGTCGCCGACCGGAAACCTGAGTCGACCGGGTGGATATGATGCTTGGGCTGTGGGGCTGTTTGACTGAGTGGAATGATGCTTGGCTGTATGGCTGTTGGACTGAGTGAAAATGATGCTTAGCTGTGTGACTGTTTGACTGAGTGGAAATGATGCTTGAACGGTGGGACTGTTGGACCACGTGGAAATGATGCTTGGCTGTGTGGCTGCTTGACTGAGTGAAAATGATGCTTGGACTGTGGGGCCATGGGCGCCCGCAGGCATGGGCAAGGGGGGGCAGTTGCCCCCCCCCTGGAAAAAAAACTGTTTTTTAGGGGATGTTTTTTTGTTTTCCAGGGTAAAAACTGTTTGCACCCCCCCCCTGGCTTTTGCTAGATTGGTTTTTGTAGTGAGGTGGCGATCCCACGGGGACCTAGCAAAGCCATTTTGTTA